>JALLPE010000175.1:0-16154 GCA_036940025.1 Conticribra weissflogii
AATACAAAAAAAAACAAAAAAAACAAAAAAAGATAATAAAAAGTCAAACAACAGTGACATTGAATAATGAATAAGTGCAAAAAATATTTCATACTACATATTCTGCAATCACATTCGAATTCAAAAACACTATGTAAACATTACATATTTGATTGATTTCAACCAAATGTGAGCAAAGGTTGAACAATAATAATTTTTTTAGTGTAAACCTTTGTTCACCTCTTTCCTCATATACAAACCAATCTTTCAATTGAGGGAACAACGCCTGAAGTCTGTGCATACCCCATTCCACTGTTTGATGCATAGATGTTGCTGCCCTTTTCTCTTGGATATCTCTCAATTGTTCAGACCTTTGTGGTTGATTAGATGATATACAAACTTGTGATGACTTGATTATGAATTTGCATTCAATTTTTCGAAATGCGGAATCCTTGACACAGCTAACATTATATTTTTCCTACAAACCTTCAAATTTTTGATAAATACAACCCCAATGAACTACTAGACTGTCATGAACACATCCAGGGACATTGAACATACAAATTTGGAGCTTCTTCAAGATAAAATATAAGTCAATCCATTGAACACCAAACTCTTCTTCCTGTCACAGGGTCATGATGATATTGCAGATACATAAGACTCAGTCTTCTCTTCAGTGGAAATGGCAATTCTTGCAAAGTTGTTATTACTCAAGACATGGACTAAAATATAGTATCCAAAATGTAAGTACTCATTTAAATTTGCCATTGTCATTCCAAAAATAAGCTGCAATACATTCAAATATCCTCTTGTGCATATCCATGTGGGAACAAGTGCAGCACAATCTTCTAATTTAACCAATCTCTTTTGACCTCTGCAGGATAATTTTTGAGTAAATAATTCATCCTCTGTTTATCAAGTATGATTGTGGAAAATTGGAGACAATTTCTGGCATATATAGAAAAATGTTTTCTCATCAAACCCCAATAGAGTGATGAAAGACTGGTCAATTCTTGACTGTAATACTTTCCTCCAAGAAGATTGGTAGAAAGGATGTAGAGAGTCACAAGGAATACTTCTTGTGCAAATCCGCCTCTCTTTGATAGAGAGATCACAAAAAGATGTCTTCCAATGTTGAAAGTGTCAATTCTTGACATCACTGGCATGGGATGTGGTACTAATTGATGCCTGGTGGGACACATATAGCAAATACCAGAAGTTGTCAAAAATCGGGGTGGTCATTTTTCAATCTTAATCATGGTACCTGTCTTTGATTGCATAACTTCTCAGCCACTCATTTTGAGCAAATTCTGAGATATCACTAAAGAATATACACACAATTCTTCATATATTGTTGGGTGGAATGTTGGGGTTTTCTCATTTTTGAACAACTCAGGGCCTCTCAAAGTGTTGAGTTGTCATCCAAAGAAAGAGAGGGGGTTCAGTGTTACTGTCTGTAAGAAAGTAATAGAAATAGTTTTTGACTAATACCATGTCCATCACTGCTTGAACCAACAACCATGTTGAAGGACTAAAGATGCATGACAAAGGATGAGGAAATGCAGCTGGGTGAGTTTTAATACATCAAATTGATCACCTATCAATATGGATTCATGTCATGAATGTTAATTGCATTTTAACTCATGTTTTCAGTGGTTCATTGATGGTGAAAACAAGTCCTCCTCAAAAGTGAACCCTGTTTTTTTTTAATTCTGACTGAATTATACATAGGACTCAGTATATTTCTACGTGAGTACCCCGATTTTTAACAATAGAGTTGCCCATAATAAAATAAAAAAATCATCCTACAACTCCACCAATACACCCCACCACCTCAAGCCAAATGACACACAAATCAGATAGTGTATGTAGACGAATGTTTGCCAATTAGATTGTGAGGTTTGTGAGAGTTTGGAAGTGTAAATCAAACATTTCCCCAATTTATGACAACAACTACTGGTACCATTGCAACAGCTTCATGGTGAGTATCTCAATGGACTGAAAGAATTTGAAAGTGGACAAGAAAAAAATAATATGGAAAACCCTCTGATCCTCCACGAGAGGGGATAAATTTTGTGTGTCAGGTTTTTCCAAAAATAATTGCTTTAGTGTTCTTACATTAAATAGTTAAGAATAAGTATTAAAATCAATTTCCGTTTATTGTGTTATTAGATAATATTATGTTGTATGTTATTTTAATTCGGAATCGCTTCATTGTCAATGGACGGATGCAATTGATTTTAAATTTTTGCTCAAAGATTAACAATAGTCAAGCTGCAAGTGTTCACAACTTGTGCCAAAAAATGTTTAATACTTCATTTTCTTTCAACTTTACAAGCAAATTTACATCCAGTTTTCACTAGCCGATCCAACAAAGCATCACACATAATACTAGCAGGAGAATAAAAGCCACCATCAGAATAACTATGTTTATCCCCATCAAGAGCAAGGCACAAGCCGCTTTCCACAAGCATTCGCGCAGTGCTGTGATATCCACCATCTTGAGGGAAATACATCACACTTTCTGCTTTATTTCCTTTTACGCCGATACCATAGCCGCTGACACACAAAAAACCCTCCATTCGCTTTTTTTCAGACGGACCTTCGCCAGGTTGCGGAAGCAACTTTTTCAAGATGGGACGTGTAACTGGGTTGAAAATCAAGGTGCCTATGATGATAAGACCGAACCACATAGTGAATGCATCCATAAAATTTTCGGCCACAGCAGCTTCCCGATATTTGACAGGTGTACTGGATTTTCTAGCAAGAGATAGTGCCACGCTTCGTTGAACAATGGCCATATTGATTGGGGCCATGAAAAAGGGACTACACCATTTATTTGCAAATCGAGGGCTCGGGTTTCTACACTGGCTGACAGTCATAGGTAGTTTCGAAATGACTTTGTATGGACTCTCTAATCCGTTTGGCAAACGCTCATACAAATCCAATGTGTTTTCCGAAAACTCTAACTCAAAATCTTTGACTGCTTGATCAAGAGACTCGTAAACTGTTGCCAGGGTGCCTCCGGATGCCTCTCCTTTCATTTCATCTAGACACTCCACATATTCAAGGTCATCGTTACACTCCTCGCGCAGCGCATTCGTAAGAAATCTAACTGTCAAATCCCAAGGCACAGAATCATGGCCACAGAAAGAGACTAATTTTGATCCTGTCTTCAGTGCCAATGATTCGTAACGTTTCATCATCTTTTTGTTCCAATCGACTTCACCGGTAATATCCGCGTAGTGAGTGCCATGTTTTACACAAAATTCGACCACAGGGGAACCTTGATGAAATAATAGAACATCATGTATGAGACCATGCAAAATGAAACCATGACCAAATACGGCTTTGACTCACCATATTTCTGAAAAGGACCAGCGGTGGTGATAACTGCACGAGTATCTGACACTAATCTTTTCAAAGTAGACTTATCACTTTTGACATCGTCGATTCGTAAGGATGAGGGATGAATTCAACGATGACAAATATTTTGAAGTAATCTTAACTTTGACTTCATTATCTCACCTCGTATCACATATGATAACATTAACATTTTTCACATCAACATTTCCCAACTCCATTGATATCGACTCCAAAGTTCGTTCTATTTTCTCTTTGGATCTCCCCGCTATGGCCCATTTCACTGCAGATTTCGATCCGACTATAAGCCAACAATGATGGAAGTAATTACAACAAAATTAAATTAACGCGTCAATTTGTTCAAACGATATGGGCTCGTGAATATGAAAACTCACCTCCATATTGCTTCGCGAGATAACTGGCGGCCAATTTTCCCGTGTACCCCGTAGCGCCCAGAAGGACGACATCGTATGTTCTAGATTCCATCGGAAAAATTTCAATATTTTCATCTTCACATTCATCAAATACATTGTCAATTGCAGTTTTCCCCGATTGTTTAGAACTCGAGAAGAGCTTCCCCTCCGAGATCAAGACGTAACCAAAATGGATGGCAGACGACACTACAGTAAATGGCAGTAAGATAATGAACCAGATCGGGACGCCGAGTAGTAAAGTGGCAAAAAAGGCGATCGGACCATTCGTCATGGGAGTTTTCTTGTCCACGATGTCCATTTGATTGTATACGGATTGGATGTCTTTCTTTGCTTCATATCTGAATTGTTTGCTTTGAGAAATGTCATTCAATGGTTCAGAAATTTTAGTCGACTTGAAGGACATAATGTTTCGGGTTTGCTTTGATGGGGTTGTTCTAGGATGAAGGTGAATGTGAGGAGAAAATGCTGAAATTGATCGGTTGTGCAAGTGATGAGTACTGCAGAAAAAAAACACCGACAGGTAAGTGCGGAAGCGAGGGACCATGGGCTTCTTCGATTGTGTGCCTTCGCTGTTTCCTTGGAATTGGCCTGACAGGATATAGGTGAAAGGTAATATTAAATATGACTTTCGGGTGGAATGTTAAAGTTGTTGATGGTTATAGTTTTTCACCCCATTCTTCAATTGGTGATGTGCGACACGTCACGACAATTTGTTCTCCAGTTCACTGGGGAATCAATTTGAATTTATTGCAGCAGATGCCACTAAACATGCGTATGTCGAGAATACAAATAACACGTCACTCGGTCACTCTCTCCTCGACCTTAGACCTGGACAACCCACAACTCACAACTCACAACTCACAACTCACAACTCACAACTCTCAACACAACTCACACCAAGACAATTCGCAACACGAGAAATGATCACAATTTTCCGTAAACAAACAACATCAATTCTTCTACTGACCATCCACTTCCCCAGAATAACAACAAGCCTTTTGTCGCAAACCCCACCCCCCGTTCACTCTCAGTGCCCATCCGCAAAAGCACCCACCACGACAGCAGCCATGTCATCCTCATCCGCCCCCCATTCCTCCAAGGAATACTACCGCCACGACGGTGTTCGCATCACCCACGACCCTTACGCGCCGGGCATGGCCGAAAAGTACGGCACGCCCGGCAATACCGACGACGAAGGCTTCGACCCCTATAAAGACAGCGTCGGCCCGGGAATCTACGGGGGCATCGTCCGACGAGATCCCGAGACCGGGTCCGTGATCGTCGGTCGGCAGTACCAGAATCACAATCCGAGGCCTGGGCCGGTGTACGCCGGTGGAGGGTACGCTCCCAGCGTTTCTTCGCTGGAGGACGTGGAAGGGAAATTGATTCCGCTGTTGGAGAAGTATCCCGACCTCGTGAATGATGTTACTACGGGGGGGGCGCAGCCGTTGCACATGTGCGGAATGTCCAAGGGGAAACAGAAGGCGGTTCGTGTTTTGGTGGAGAGGGGTGCCGATATCGAGGCCTTGGACACGTACGGTATGACTCCATTGCATCGCATGGCATCCAATAATTTGGCAGATGGGGCGAAGGCCCTTTTGGATGCGGGCGCCGATGTATTCAATGAAGGAAAGGTTGGAGAAACGCCCATGTCCATCGCTCAAGGGAGTGCGGCGAAAGCCGTCATCGCCGTATTGAAAGAAGCAGAGCAAAATGTCAAGAGTGGGAAATTCATCCCTACCAAAAAGAATATTATTAAAATCAACGTCATGGGTAGCAATCAAACCCCCGAAGTAAACGGAGACTACCTCCCAAGAGATCCATCGAAAGAAATACCCACAGGGTTCCGAAAAGTCTGCAAGTTTCAAGGATACAATACGGAGCAAATGTGGGAAATTTTGAATGGGACGGACCCCGAAAAAAATACATGGTATGCTCACACGGAAAATGAATCGTACATTTATTGGAATAAGGGCGATGGCAAGTGGTGGATTGATGGTCCGGATGGGATGGGAGTTTGGATCGTGGAGGGGCCGGGGCATGCTCCTCCGGCACATGGCTGGATGGATGTTATGAGAGGGAAGGTTGATACGACTCCTATGGTGCGCACTTTTAGAAAGATGGCCTGATGCTGTAAAATGGCAATGAAATACTTAATTTCTAATAGATAGATGACGTTAATTTTCATAGGATCGATTTCTCGTCCGTGTTGTAATGCTTTTGCTGAAAAATAGGTATTGAATTTTCATTTCACAAGGAATGTTTTCAACGAGACAAGAGCTCAAAAAAAATTTATTCTTGAAGTAATTGACTTTCCTTGCTGTATGACTGTTTGTTCGAACTACATCAAACATCGCGACAAATCGTTTCGTTTTCTTTTTCCAATATGTTCGATTCTCACGAAGGAGGTAACAATTCATCGAAATAAATTACAGTAACTGTCCATTTCTAAGCAAGCCGAAAGTGCTCAACAATGTTTACATAAAGAGAGGTTTGTCCATCACTGTCCTAAATTAACCGTATCTTTTTTTCCCAGTCAAACTATTCTGATCCCTATCTGAGATTGACAAAGCTATGATTCAGAATTAATGATTCCTCTACCAAGCATGTCTCAAAAAAATTTTAACTGCAATTTACCCATTACAATGATCCATTATTCACGTACTTGAAGACGACACACTCATCTGTCACTAACGGTAGACAACTTGCCAACGAACCATCAGTCAACGGTAAAGAATCATCAAATGACAAACAAAATGGAAAGGGCGCAATACTATCACTGCCATCATGTGCACCAACCTCGCTGAAAGCCGTAGCGTCATGATCATCATCAACATCACCCTTCACATTGCAATCTGCATCCTCGAGTCTCTGCAAACGAACCATACGTCTTCCTACCTCCGAAGAATGACAAGCGTGCCACAACGCCGTTTCGAATGCCAAATGGGATGTGGCGACAATGGAACATACCCATTTCGATTTCAAGCTGGATATGCGTTTGTCTATGGTGAATACCACAATGGCCCTGTCTCCGTTTCCATCATTATTGGATTTTTCATCGACACTGGGAGATGCGTCGCGATCCGTCACTGCCAAATCGATGGACGTACCATCAAACACGAGGACCAAACCATGCTCTATGCTCCGTTTCAAATCCAAACGATTCGGTCCGGGGACGATGTATTCATATAAACCGGGGAGGTATCCGCACGTTCCGAAATTGGTTTTCAAGTCGGAGAGAAGAGAAAGGAGCTCCTGTTCGGAGGATACGGCGTTCCAGCAGGAAGAGGGAACGTTTTTGGCTCGTCGAGATACTTTGTGATTCAGGCCGAGCGCGGTGAGTAGAGGTCGAGCCGTCGTCGTGGTCGTCGTCATCGTCGTTCGTTCGTCGCTTGCCTCCTCCGTCCCATTTTCATTGTTGTGTGTATGGTCATCGGCCGCCCAGCCGGGAAGATCCTTCAATTTTGCAAAACTCAGAGTGGGGATGGAATTGCACGGGACGAATCCCACTTTTTGAAGGGCCCGTTGCATTCCCTTATTGCTCTGAATGGTACACGTCAATATGTTCGTTGGTGCAAACGAACCATCGCGATCGTTATTTCCCGCAGACGAAGGCGAGTGTGAGTATAGCGACGATGATGACGACGACGACGATGACAACAATGAATTTGATGATGATGAGGATGATACTATTTGCGACCTTAGTTCCTCGTCCTCCCGCTGAACCATGTCGACGATACTGGTCAATAACTTCGATGCCAAGCCTCGACTTCGGTAATCGGGATGGGTTCTCACCGCTTCGATCCATGCCGCATTTTGAGCGCGAAGTCGTTTGCAATTGGCCACTGCCACCATGGTGTTGCGTCTTTCGTCTGTTGTTTCCTCTCCATCGGTTGTGACATCAGGGGTTGTAATATGATGATTGGAAGGTGGTATCAAAGCCGAAGCCGAAGCAGAAGCAGAAACAATGCCTTCGTTTCCTCTTTCATCACCTATCGTCGGCATCCGCATGATCTTCAAGGCCAAGAACGAACACAAAGGATCGGCCGCGTACGAAGCCGCCATCTGAGGCAGGTAATCCCCTCCGCCGTAGACGTCGGCGCATATTTCTCGGAGGGTCGTCACGTCTCTGGGGTTGTTGGGGTCGTAGGGCACCACTTGGAACTGGAAGTTCGATTTCGAGTGTTTGTTGAAATGGCTCTCTCTGTGGGTTGGCTTTTGGGCGGCTTTGTGGATGATATTGTTATTGTTATTGTTAGTGTTATTGTTATTGTTATTGTTATTGTTATTGTTATTGTTATTGTTATTGTTATTGTTATTGTTATTGTTATTGTTATTGTTGTTGCTATCATAGTTGTCCGCGGACGGGGTCGGTTCGACGTCGGAAACAAATCGTCGATCTCGATGCACCGAGAGTTCCATCTTGTTGGAGCCGATGCGGTGTCGCTTGCCGAGACTCATACGATGGAAAGGATGCGGTGATGTGAATGCATTCACCGCCCCTGCCGGGGATGGAAAAGGCGACGACAACAATGGAAACGAATCGATGGCGTAGTAGCAAGCGGCATAGAAAAAGGACAATCGGGTGGCACGATGAAATGAATGAAACGGCATGGGGTTCGCCTCTTGGCACAATTTTGTTGAGCTCGGAGCCGTTCGAGGCCTTGATGTTGCTCGTGACCAGTATAATGGGGATGATGTGGCGACGCCGTTTCGGTAGGACGGGTCCGTCTCCAGCGAAGACGATCACTATCCTACAACATACAACACATACATCATGATGAGAGGATGCGGCGCTACGTACACAACGAGAGGTCGCAGCACGCCACGAACGATGACTCATCGGACCTGATAGATACACTTCTTTAAAAAGCGAGGGGAGCCCGCGTTCTGACACAACAAAAGCACTTTTTCATCGTTACAATCACCTTTTTCTGTACATATTATAATACTCCCTCTGTTCGGATAGTAATGTCCTAATTGAAGTTTTAGCATTTTCGGAAAATATTGACCTAGTTTTATATATATTCCTATGTTGAATATGTCGTACAACAAAAGAATTGTCAAATATCCTGAGCGATTTATGTTTTGACAGATATCAAGACCTCGCATGAAAAATATCTTCACGAAATTAGTGGACCTCAATAACCTTGTAAAAAACGAGCGATGAAAGACACACGCTTTCCGCTCCCCCCCCATATATCAAGCATATATCAAGTGAACGTAAAAAAGGAGTGATGAAAAACACACGCTTGCTCCCCCACATAATATATCATGCAAATAATCCATCCAACACAATTCCCCTTTTATAGTAACAACGAAATCTTCGCAATTTGATTCATCAGATCAATTTGCGTCACCATTTCTTTGACTACATCCCGTACAACCGCTAATTTGTCACTGTGATTGTCTTTTTTTTCCTTCTCAGATTCTATCAAAGTTATTTTACGATCATCGTCACCGTCATTGCAAATTTTTTGATCGTGTTCCGAATCATCGTCCCCCCACAAAATTACATTGTCTAACTTCTCTGTAAAATCGAGATTTCCAAGCCCACCCGTTCCTCCTATAGGCTTATTATCTTTGAACCCAAGTCCTTCAAATTCTTCTGCTGTTTGCGGTTTGCTTTCGTTGTTGATTCCAATGTTGTCGATGGGACTGTCTTTGTCGACATCGTGTTCTTTGTTTGTTTCATTGGTTATAACGAGGTCAACAACGTTGTTGGTAACGTCATTGTCGTTAACTGCTTTGTTGCCTAAAGCTTCTTTGTCGTCATCGTCAACAATATTATTATTTCCAACAATGCAAATTTCTCCGTGATTTGGTTGGATCATGAAATCGTGAACAACATTATCAGATAAAGAATTGCACTGCTGATGAGCATTGGCAATTTTTTCAATGTGAGTACATTGGATTTGAAGGGGGAGTCTACCGTCATTTTTGCGACGATACTTTGCTTTGCCCATATGTGGCAACTTATAGTTATTGCCTCCTCTGCAACCGATGATTTCATTCTGGACCATCTGGAGAGTGGTCCAAACATTTTCACAACAATCAACCTTGAGAGATTCAAACGATTGCAAAACTGCGTCAACCAATTCACGAGTATTTTTTGCAGGAATTTTATGTTGGATCGATTGAATCGATGCAAAGAAAGCGAGATCAAGCACATTTAAATCTGGTGAGTTTGGAGGTTGATTTTCCAATGTGATATTGAACCCAACAAGAGCAGCTGAGTGAATGGCTTCTTTGAGTCCTGGGTGATTGCCATTGCAATGTGGTTTTGCGTTGTCTTGCTGGATGCGAACATTTTTTGAATAGCCCGGTGGCCATTTTGCAACGATCAACGGAATTACAATGGAGGTAAGCATTTTTTCCATCACTTCTCGATTCACATTCTGTGGTTTCATCACCATTGTGCCCTTCTCACGATTTTTTGATGATCACTTTGCTGGCTCTTCTATGATGAAAGGCCACATCCCAATCTTTCCATCCCATTTTCTCCTCCATGCAGCAACATACCTCGGTCGTGCCATTGCACAGAGAAACATCACTTTTGTGATGTATTTCTTGCTTTTGCAGCTTCTCTCTGGTGGTTCTTCATCAGGAAGGAGATAGTATGTTTCTTTTGTTTTTGTCAAATAGTACCACTTCTCGTCAATGTGAACATCATTGAGGAAATGATTAAACCTGCCATTTTGTACATTTGAACAGCAATATTTAAACCTAAGTTCTTTGTTTTTGTCCGTAAGAACTGGTTTTATTGTGTTACTGTGTCGTTTAATTTTACCCTCGTACAAATAGCTCCACAATGTAGAAATTTGAAGATCCATCTCAGCAGCTAGGGAGCGTAATGTAGTGCGCTTCGAGAATGGCACTGCACTCATTTTATTTTTGAATTCTTCATCTGTAAATTTCCTTGGTCGACCACGACCAGGCTTCATTGCACAGTTGAACCCAATTTCTGGGTTCTTAGCTCCTGGACCATGCATGGCCCATAAACGGCGGATATGCCGAGGCGAATAACCAAAAAATTTACTCGCATCAGCTGTCACATCACTTAAAATTTGACCATGGCCGACCCTCTGACTCAAATAGATAATGAGCCTCTTGCGACAAACTGCCCCTTTCAGTCCAAGCGTACCATATGCCTTTGCTTTCGACGGCTTGGTCCGGTGATGCGGCGCCATGGTTAAAAAGTTACGTAAGAAAGAGTAATTGAGTGCTTGCGGCGCTAACTTTGAACCAATTTTTTGTGCCGATGACTCAGTGTAAAGGTAGGGGTATGGGGTATTGGCAGAAAGGTAATGACATCAGCTTTCTTTTCATGTGCATTACTTCTTTTAAAACTAAAAATTGACGTTAATCTAGATGTTTGACTGAATTCGGACATTACTATTCGAACAGAGGGAGTATATTTTATATATAAAATGCTACTAGTACCTACGCAATTAGTTGGATGCCGTGCGGGCGAGCACAGAAGAGAGAGAGTGTGTGGGAATAGGGTCATTTCGGAAAAATAAAATGTTTCCGATGACTTTTTCGTGACTGGCAGGGAATGATGATGGTGACGACGACTACCCTACTATACGACGACGACACAAAACGCACAAGAGAGAGAGAAAACAAAACACTCCCACAAAACATCATAATCCTTCGACAACACAATAAATTTTATATAGTAGGTATCTTAAGTACACAGGAAGCATTTTTTTCGCCGTTGGGTCACACAATGAAGTATTCTACTAAATTAATACTGATAGAAAAATAGTACATGATTATTCTCATTCTCCATATCACATATTCTGAGAGAGTTCAGTAACATTCCTCGATCGAAGTACAAGAGAATACTCGTGACATGATACAACACCTACCTACATATATCTCATAAAAAACACAAATAATTGTTTTCTACTACCATATAAAATGGAATGGTATTACATACCCTTATTGTGTTAATAGACACATCTAAGATTCAATTTTATTCTTTATTTTTTTATTTTATATCAATCTCTAGGTGCACGGTGCACACTCAAAACAAAAAAGCTCCATCGGAAATAATTATTTCCAGAGGTCAAACGACGAATTTTATGACAACTAATAATTTTCACTTGCAACTTCAATGCAGATCTAATCCACAACATCATTGTTTTGCCGCAGCCCAAGGAGAGTTGACAATAAATCCCAATAGTGTTTCAATGATAGAAAATCTGACGTACAAAATTCTGGACCGGATTCGTCGCCGTCGCAATTCCGTTCTCCTGATAATTGCAGTCTCCACGGCCCTTTATTTACCTCCGCTGACGACTCTACTCCCTCATGACAAATTCGGTGCACATTCGTCAGATAGCCGTCTACTTAGACGACTGAGGGAAGAAGGTACTATTCCAAAAGACGAAGAAATAGAAATTGCCCATCAATTGGCATTACCGCCGCAGAGCAGGTCACTTGCACCTTACAACCTTGAAAATGTCCTACAAGCCGTCGACCTATTTCATAACACACTCTTCATAGTCATCTACGACCCCGAAGAAGATACATTCATTGCTTACTACAGCAGAAACCACAAATGGGTGGCCAGCGTCGCCAAACTCATTAACAGCTTCAAAATTCTCGCGAATTCCCTTCGCCTCATGTTCCCAGAAAGATTCCAATCCGAAAAAGAGTTTGCCATCGCCATTTCTTCGGGTGATTATCCCGCTGTTAGCATGATAGAGTGCATTCGAAACGGTAGATTTCCGTGTGTTTCGAAAGAGTTGAATGTGGCACCGATATTTCATTTTGGCTCGGTGTTTACGGAGAATATTGTTCCGAGTATGATTGCCATGCCAATGCCCCAGAGTAATCACCTGTCCTGTTATCATAGGTGGGCTCAGCACGGTGTCTTGTGCAACGAATATTTGCCGAGGGGTCTATCAAATCCGAATGGATTGGTTTTCGGAGACACAGTGGGGTTAACATGGGATGATCTCATACCGAGCGTGGTTTGGAGGGGAACAGATTTCTCATACCTTACAAAGATGAAGCCAGCTCTCAGAAAACCCGATTTTGAGACAGATGTGAAGGAGAAAATGAATCGAAGGATAGATGAGAAAGAATCTGCTGTCAGAGCTATCAGGAAATCTTACAATTCTTTGATCCCGAGATGGAAAGGAGTTGTTTGGACAGCTCAAGCGGAATTGGCAGCGCGAAAAAACAACGAGAAGGGGAAAATTCCTTGGGCGAATATCAAATTTGCGGGTTGTATGCATGAAGGGCAAAAAGCCAAAGTGGGTGATGTGGAATATTACCAACAATTTGATGCTATAGGAATTCCAGCAGTTGGGGAGGGAATGTCGCTGGAAGACCTTGCCAGGTATAAATACCACATTGATCTCGGAGGTGGCGGTGCGTAGATATCTGTATTTCTTATTTCGATTCAGGGCCAATGCTGAACCCAAACGCTGTTACCCGCATTCCCCACCGCAGGCGGTACAACATGGTCAGGTATGCATTTTTCATAAACTACTTTCATCCATTCTACTGGCAGTGTGGCTTATCATTTTCGGATGATTTTGAATCGATTTCCCCAGGAACCCTAGAAAAGCTCGGCCTACCTGGACTTCTTTTTCACCACTTGACCCCAACAAAGGACTATGTAAGTAGCAAGGCACTACAAGAATACAACACAACAAAAACGTTGAAACGAACGTATATTTACTTCAACCTATTCTGAAACCATTTTGCAGTTACACGAGAAAATGATACCATGGGTTCACTATGTTCCAGTCCAAGAAAATCTAAAAGACTTGAAAAATAAATTTGAATGGGCTGAACGACATCCACAGTTGGCGAAGAAAATATCCGATAAGGCGACAATGCTAGCGAGAAGCTTGGGAACCGATGAAGGATTCCAGGAGATGTACATGCAATTCTACGAATTGCCCCTTCTTCAGGCATTGGATGCTTACGAGCCGTTAACCGATGAGTCATGGAGGTCGGTATTGGAACGAGTAAAGGGAGATGAAATGATTCCTATAATTAAATGTCAAGGATATTACCATCACCTCTGTGATGCTTTGGTGAATAAAGAGGACGGTTACAAACATTTTGGGCATTGGTGAAATGAAAAAATTTCGATTTGTACTATTATTTGTTAGTATGAAAAATTATTGCCTTTAATTACAAAAGTGATATGATCTCAACTCTACTACTACAATAATATGATGTAACAGAAAGGAGTCCTAAATCATAGCGCTTTTTAGAAGCGGGAAACATTATCTCTCTTCTCATTGGTCAGGAAGACAATGAAATGGCCATGGCTTTTTAGTGATTCATTTTATTGTTTTGTGGACATACATGACTTCGGAAATATCACCCATATTAGCTGTGATGGTTTACTATCACAGTTGTTATCTGTGATAGTTAAGTATCATAGTTATTATTGGTGATAGTTAACTATCAGCTTTAAAATGGTGATAGTTCCTCAGTAATGTATGTCCAAATAACATTAAAACTAATTGCAAAAAACAATTGCTACTCTATTGTTTTTCTGATGCATCTCAGTTTTATGTAAGATAAAAATAATGATGTCCCTCACTGGACAATATACCAAAATCTCTAATGAGCAATATGTGACACACAGAAAACATATGAAGCTCAACAACATGTCAAATACAGACCATATTCATTCTGGAGGTTACTTGAAAAGCCAGTGAGAAAATTCTTCCACACAATCACAAATATTGATGAAGTGAATTCAACCCTTTATATATTAGTCACAAAGTTTAACTAGTTGCAAAAGGTTCTAACAATTCCATTCATTTTAAAGAGGGTCAAATGGGTCAATCTATGTCTGACATTGCATGGTTCAATAATTTAAAAATGGTATATTTCTCTATCTAGAGAGCAAAAGAGAGAAGTATCAGGAAGGTTGGAATCATATTTTTGTCAGAAAAATTGATATCAACAAAAAGAGCAATATCTCTCAAGAGAGCAATAGTAGGAGTTTAATACAGGTCTTGGCTGGCTATTGCAAAGGTTGTTTCATTAATGTAGACAGTTTTTCACCCTGTCCATATGAAGTGCCTTAACTTTATTTATGTTTATTCATTACTGTTATAGATCAAACTAATATTTTTGTTTCATATATCCCTTTCCAACCATGTGAAATCATGTCTATAGCCCCTTTTAGAAGCTGAGATATTTCATTTTCAAATGACTTGACATCAAACAAAGACATCACCACTTTTGTAAGTGATTGATAGCAAACCCACCATAGAAAAAGCCAGCCAACACTAATCCTCATCATAGATCACAGCAAACATATCAGAGAAGCTAACAATTGCTTTAAAAATTGTTCTATCAGATTATTCTAAAATAAGATGTTCCAAAACAGGTCCATGAAATGACCTGTATGATTATTAAACAAAATTTCTTGTGACACATGAGGCAATCCAAAAATAAAAAATCTTGTTACAAAACTACATCTATCACATCTTTGTAATATTTTCTTTGAATCATACAATCATGTTAGACCAATGCACTAAACATAAGCAAGATCTGTGTTATTTTTTATTGATTCAATTAATCTTGAAATGGCTGTAATTGTCGTGGTTGTTGCCATCAGCCAAAACCTGTTATCACATAGTCATGGTGAATGGGTGTTGGTCAGAAAAAAATATTTCCTGCATTCACTCAATCCATTTTTTGTTGATTTTTGTAATACCAGGTCAAAACTCATCATAAAATAGTACCTCAGAGGGTGAGAGACATCTAGCCCAGCTCTCACAAAGCTTAAAAGTCCTCTAAACCTCCTTGGTCAAATGGTTTTACATTCTATTCACACAGAGACAATCATGTAGACCCCTAAAGAAAATACCAAGTGAAAGAATGATGGAATTGTTTTTCATTTGAAATAGATCATGATCAAAAAGTAGATAAAAGTTATCTAAAATAGTGTGGGAAAGAGATACAATGAAAAATAGATAATTACTCTCAAAATGGACAATATTAGCTCAACGTGTGATAGCAATAATGGCATCACACAAGCCAACAAAAAAATTAAGCACTAAGTACTATCATCGACGACGTGATATAATGCTTCCTCATTTGTTATGACAAAACTTAGTAACCACCCCCAACCTATCAAAACATAACAACTTAGGAAATTACATTTGTTGTACAATATGCACACGTTTTACGTCCAAGCTATCCTCACCGCCTCCATCGGAGGTATTTTATACGGTTACGACATGGGTGTCATCTCTGGAGCCCTCCCCCTGCTATCAGCCTATTTTCAATTGACGCCACAGCAAGAAGAATCGATCGTTTCGCTTCTGTACTTCGGCGGGGGAGTGGGCGCTGCATCTGGTGGATTTTTATGCGATTGGTACGGGA
>JALLPE010000176.1:0-21757 GCA_036940025.1 Conticribra weissflogii
ATGACTCCCTGTGGAAAGACACTCTGTGATTCATGTAAGACCACATTGTTCAATATAGTTTTCTACTGGTATTGAGGTCAGAATGTGATCCATTTCATTTTTATAAAAATGTGTACTCAGAAAATTCCTGAATTATTGAAGGCACTATTTAAAATTGCTAATGATTCCATCAATGACTCTTGGTTGCATAATTAAACCAGAGATAGTTTTCAAGAAAAGATGAAAAAATGTTGCTGAAGTCATTGTCAGCACAATACACATGTAACTGTGCTCTTTTTCTGAATTTTTGTACAATTAGTGCTGAAAGTAATCACAATATTATGACAAATTCAAGGGTGCAAGTTTGAGCAATAATCACAGTCAACAACTAGCTCTAAAAATGCTGATGAAATGGGCCTTTTGTTTCTGGCATAAGAACTTCATTTAAGAATATATTTGTAAAATCCATGCATGACCCAACTTTGTGCTGGGGTAGTAAATGACAATACCCTTGCAAACAAGGCTATTATATGCCAGCACCTTAGTGGGGGAATATATCATGAAGTTAAATTCATCATCATGTGAGGCTTAACTAAGCATTCATGACTGAAGTCAGTGTAGGTTTAGTTGGAATTATTTCTAAAATGTTGGTGAGATGTCAACAAAATATGTCATATCATTTCAGGTTTGTTGCTGATTTCTCAAAAAATGACACAACAATCAGCATTGGAAAATCCAGATATGTGAGGCGTACCAGGGATGATGATTGGGAGAAAATGGCACTTTTCATTTGTTTTTGCATTTTTGAATCTTTGGGAGAAGAGGAGAACATAGTATGAAAAAGAGAAAAAATGTGCTTGGAAGTATGTTTTTTGCCCTAAAATTAGGCATGTTTTAGGATTTTATCCAAATGTTGACAAAATGTCATTTGGGTAATTTTACTTTTATTGTTATGATCAACAGACAAACAAGCCAGCAATCTTGCTTGGGGAGGTGCACTGATTGGGATGCACCCATTGGTGTAACTGCAACAGGTACAATGGTAACATGCAAAAGAAATTGCCACCACAATGGCCAGCTGAGTCCATTGACATAACAGTGTTGTTTTTTTGTGACTCCCCCATTCTTCACAAGACTGGGAGAGAAGAGAGTCATGGCAGGTGTTTTTGTTGGAATTAGTTAATTTGAAACTATCCCAATAATTTAAAAAATAAAATATGCAAGATCAGCAGTCACATATTGTGGGTGTACAACACACCTCCGTCATATGACTCATATAGGACAAAACAAATATATCATTGCATGCTATACTTTTTTGTGATTTTGATGCCAAACCCATTTTGTCACATCATGACAATGTCATTACATCATCATTTCCAACTAAGTAAAGAACCATCACTAGTGGATCACCCTGCATGACTCCCTTGCAATTCCAAAGGATGACTATTTTCATTCTGGGACAGGGAAGAAGTGTCATGGTAAGATAGTTAGGCAGTTGTCATGGGACCATTGCAGGTGGGTGAAAAACACATCCTTGAGTGTAGGCAATTGAGAGCACTCATTGCAATGTATTGCATGTGTTTGAGGCAAGGAGGGTGGAAGGAGAGGTTGTTGGGTCTGGGCATGTTAACAGTCAAAGTTGGGCTGGAGGTTCATGTGCACTGCACTGTTGCACCTTGCTGTCATATTGGCTTGGTACCCTGTTGCTGCAGAGGAAACAAGTGGCTGGCTGCATATTTGCAATGTACATCCTCTGTCACACCCAGGTAACCATTTCTAAATACAAGCACTCAAGTTTGGACACAACATCACTTGCAAGGTGTTTCTCTACAAGGTATTTCTCCCATCTAGGGATTCATTCCACAGAATAGATTAGGGGGTTGAAATTACAACATTGTTTCTTGCATGCACACATGTATTGGCTTAGCTGGTAGGTGCCACTTGTAGGTTGATGTATGAACACCATAGTGATGCAGACATCAAAGATAACAGGAAGTGCCTGCCATCCAGGAAACAATGACAAATGCATTTTTGCGCAATGCAAGCCTGGAGTGGGGTATGTATTTGGGAACAGAGACAGCCACTGCAGTTGTGCCAATGGCAACTCTTGTGTAGCAAACAAAGAAAACTTTGGGTTTCATTCAATGTGCCTGACCAAAAAGTGATCAGGGTTGATAACTCTAACTCGATTTTCCCCCTTGTATTCATTAATTACAAGTGAAATACACATTATTGAGTGATGGTAATGTTTGCATTAACTTAGAATTATAAGATTATGAAAAAACAGAGCAACATGAGAAGCAGCATGTATTGACAAGACAATGTATTGAATCATGTTCAGTGAGGACAAGAGAAGGATAGGTTCACATGATGAACCTGACATCACTAAACCACAGAGAAACAGGAGACACAAGAATCCACAAACAAGGATCCCTGGCTGTCCATAAGAGGCACAGCTGGGTATATCACCCCCTTTAGCCAATTAGTGTCATTTTTTGTCCATGATGGTATTGTAATAAGGAAAATAAATCATCCACACAAAATCATAATATTTTACGTAAAAAATGTTTTTTCAATTTCTACTGATTACTAGTTAATTCTATATTTCTTTTCATTTTTTCTTTCTGCCTTCCATCAGAGTTGAAGTTGGTGGGGCACTATGTTCAAATGGAGACATTGGCCACATGCCATAGTCTTGTCAGGGGGTCTCATCTGTTTTCAATGGAAAGTCAAGCATGAGGTGCAAACAAGGCAGAACTCTGATGCCACAAGTCTTAAGAATGGTAGTAGAGAGTAACATCTTTTTGCTGTGGAATGGATAAATAATCAAGTAATGGATAAAATTAAAATTATTGCAGAAAATCTATAAAGGAAACACAAGTGACATGATGAGTCATGTGTTGTGGGTGTATGACATAATTTTGCCATACAACCAACATAAGTAAAAATCAAAAATGATGTTGAATGTCATTTTAGCTAGAACAATATTTCTTCACTACCTACTGATTACTAATTGATTCTAGATTTCAATTTCTTTGATTGTTTTTACTCCTTCTGCCCTGTCCATCAGAGATGAAATTGGTGGGACACTATGTTCAAATGGCTCTACATGAGCAGAGGCATTGGTCATGTGCCAATGTTGTGAGTCTCATCAACTTTTCATGTGAGAGAACAAGCCAAGGATGAGGTACAAACCAGGCTGAACTCAGGTACCCCAGGAAGATATTAAGAATGGTGTTCAAGAGTAACATATTTGCTGTGAATTCTAAAAAAATCAAGCTCTGAATGAAAATTCAAATATTTTAGAAAATATATGAAAGCAGCGCAAGTCACACCATGATTCATGTGTTTTGGATACAACTTTGCTAAATCTCACACTATTTTGTGATTTTTACAACAAAACCGTTTGTCAAGTCCCAACAATGCCATTATACAAGGGTGACAAAGATGTCATCAAATAAAGTGTCAGAAAATCCACCAATCAGGGATGGCAAAGGTGCCAGTGGACTGCTTCCATGTCACAATTAAAATCACAATGTGGAATCGACTTAAAAATGTTTTGGATACATGGAGGTGGTGCAGATTTTCCATTTTCTGGTTAGACATACATCATGAGGAATATCATGATGTAATTTTTGAGGAATGACTGGAAGATAATATAATGGACTTTATATTGTTGTCAAGGAGGTATATGGTTCTCATCAGCATTTTAGTGCAGTAACTAGTTTGATGTCATACCAGAACTATTGGAGGAACTGCAATGGGTAGAAGTCCCTTGACTTTTGGATTGCTGACAAAGGCAACATAGGATAATATCACCAACACAAGTTGCAGTGGCAATGTCCTAATTCATGTAATCCTCAACAGGCAAAGAAAGGAGTTGAGGACAATGTGACCATAGATTACATCCCATTCCATAAGCTTCCCTATCTCTTTGTATGGAAATTGCCAGCTGTTAAATAAACTGCAGTTGAGCCACATATATTTGTGACTTAACCTATGATTCCAAAGTCCTGTAGCTTGGAGGTCATATAAGACAAGAAGGATGCCTCTTGGAAAGATGGGCTTTGTTGTATTGGGAGAAGAAATATCCCATACTACTGGGAGGGAGCATCAGATCCACATTCTGAACCTCCTGCAGTGAGGTTGACAGTGATGGAGGAATTATTATTGAGGGGCATTCTGCACTGTTAACTAAATTCCAATGGGCAAGGTTGGTTATTGTAGCCCATAGATGGACATAAGGATAAGCTGGCATGTTGTGGTTGGATAATGTAGCCCATAGATGGATATCAGGATGGGCTGACATGTTATGGTTGTCCATGGTGGTTATGTGATTGACACTGGAGCTTGTGAACAGTTTAGTAGTCTGGGGATGATAGCCAGAATGGCTTGAATCACCATGCAGAGGAGTGATCTGTGGTGGAGAGGGGAAGAAGTTATGGAGCAAGAGATGATATGGTGAAATGGTGTGGTGGGATTGGAGATGCATCCATGGAGTAGCACAGGGGCTCAAATGATGGTACAATGACTTGGTTGGGGGTGTTCCATGAAATGGTATGATTTTAGGGCTCATACATTTTATGGAAAGCAAATGTTAGTAAGCTGCTCTCATGTGCAGATCACCATAAGTTGGTGTGGTCTAGGGGTGCTGTGGAGGGGCATTGATGAACAACATCAATAACAGAATAAAGGGAACTAAACAGAGGTCCCCAAATTGTGACTATATATAACATTAGCTTTATTATAATTGGTAAATGAACTACATCCCTTCTCCCACTTAGAACTTAAAATTGCAAAGCAGAAGCTGAAAAGTGGGATGTATGATGTTTTCTACTTACAATATTAAAAAATTATAGTAAGATAGCTTTTTTGAAGGGAAATAATACACAACCATATCATTTAGACTGAAATAACCCTTTATTCACTGCTGGGTGGTGCATTTAAATTCATGCCACTCTTGATAATTTATATTTTAAACTATTCTTGATACATGATAATTGCAGAAAAGAATGTACTCTCTGCTTTCCTGCAATATCATATGGGCAGATAGGATTGATTTCTTTATGAAGGAATTCAATTTCAAAAATAAAAATACTGACACTGCCTTGCAGTGAAATTTTGCACCTTTTTCGGCCATGATGGAGCACCAGATCCTCCTCCATTTTGCCTGAAATGATACAAGACATATCTATGTCCCCTATCATCCAGTGTTGTGTAGCTGGTGAGTGCCATGGCCTTGCCAATGTGGCCTCTGGAAAATGGCACTTGTGATGTTGACCCACCCTTGGCACCCCCCAAACCATTGCAGTGAGGGTCTCATCCTGATTGTGGGAGTGAGAGGGTTCCACCTACAATTTTGGTTACCCTTATGATCACATGGTGTACCCATGAGAGAAGGTTATTTTTGTCTTTGCCTCAGTGGCAAAGTCATATTCATTTATAGCGGGTGCATAAATCACCCCATTTCACAGGAATTCATAGATAGTTATATTGAAACATAGACTGCTCACCAATATGCTGGAATATAATCTATTGCATCACAATATTCCAAAGTTCATTCCTGAGCATTTGCTAGCATAATTTTTTTGGCAAAGAAACAAACTTCAATGGCAGTTCAATGAGTATTCCAAGGAGTTTCACAAAAGGGGGTACATTTATTCTAAAAATCTTGGCTTGGAATAACAATTTGTATATTCCAAAAAAGTCTCATTGGAATAAACTAAATTCTGATTTCACTATCACAATTTGCCAGCAAATTTGATCGATGGATACCTATGATGCTGATTATTCTTAATTACTGTTAATGACAGAAATGGACTAAATTGAAAAATTTTGCTAGTATTGATTTTTTCCAATATTTTTCAGCAACGGTTTTGGAATAAACCATGTCATCTGGTTGTGGAAGTGTTTATTCCATTCCAAGATATGAGTGGTTTTTGTCATGAATTGGAAAACCTGTGTCATGCCTTGATCTAGCTCATGGCCTATTCTCCTGTGTACGAGTATGGTAAACAATTTTGGCATGGTGAGAGAAAGTAGTAGTTCTGTAGTTCTGGAAGTATGCCAACTAGGTCCTTAAATACGTGGTTACAGAATTTCAGAAGAGGAATTGGACTTGCCTTGAGTGGCTCAGTTCTCTCAGAGAGGCTGGATGAAAAAAAATGAAACTAGAGCCTCAAGGCCATGAACCAATCTAATGGAATCAGCACTTTGAAATTTATGAGGTCATTCTGGTAGAGAGATTCTTCTTCCCCCTTGATTAAGGTTAAGGTTGATGAGGGACATGCACATTTGGGTATGTCCAATCTGTCTGTTGATAGTTCAAGCAGTCTGACCACTGTCTGCCTTCAAAAATGTGTAATCAAATCAACTGAGAATTACTTTCAGAACAAGAGTAATTTAATAAACATGACACATAATACTTCTGAACTATTATAGTATAGAAAAATTAAAATGTATAATGTTGAGAATACTTCCATTTTAGAGAGCAAATCAGTTCTTCTGTAAAAAGAAAACATGTGAAAAAGATTACTGCATTTACAGTTAGTTAAACCATTACAAACGATGTCTATACTCAGCCATCCAAATGCTCAAGGTACAAAGAATACATATATTATTGTACAAAGGATTTTTGTAGTATATATGTTGTGACAAAAAACATCAACAACTATTCAGCTGCTGTTGGTCAGCTTGCTAAAAAGTCCAACAGCACCCTGTGTATTCAGCCAGACCAACAATGCCAGCCAAATGTCATTCCTGCACAATGCATTCAAGAGAAAGAAAATTTCCCCTCCATGGGCTTATTTGTATTGTATGCACTCCCTAGCAGCATAGTTGTTAAAATTTATC
Organism: Conticribra weissflogii; assembly: GCA_036940025.1. Taxonomy (NCBI): domain Eukaryota; phylum Bacillariophyta; class Thalassiosirophyceae; order Thalassiosirales; family Thalassiosiraceae; genus Conticribra; species Conticribra weissflogii. The sequence continues at coordinate 6,832 of JALLPE010000176.1, forward strand.
TGCACAACATAGAAATGTCAAATAATCATTTCATGGCACCCACAATATATCCCAAAGATGAGATTGTGTGGTCTACACTCTCTAATATTAGAAATAGTAGATATCAAGAAAGAAAACAGAGTCAAAAATCGTTTGGAAGGAATGAAGAATACAGACCTAGAATATCTTATCTGAGTAGGGATATCAATACTGATGAATTGAGATATTATATCTCTTGCAATTCATTCTGGTATCAATGTTACATGCAAAATCCCCCCTAGACACTAAAAACTTTCATAGTATGTTTTGGTCTTGCTTCAGGATGTTAACAAATCTTACTTAAAGATTCGTTTTTATTTCAAACAGCACAAACTAATTTCTCTGTGGGGTACTTCAAAATCTATTAGAAGAGGTTCTCCCCCAGCACAACTCAAGTTGTTATTATTGGGTTATTCATGGTATCCTGGAAGAGAGAGGGTGTTCAAAGACTTGGAAGAGGCAAACAATGTATCTCAAGAGACCATTCTAACATTTCTTCATGTATATTTTGGTTTCAGGATCATCATTTTTTGAAGAAAATGTGGCTGTTTATGAGAAGTAAAAAATCAAGAAGATAGTATTGATTATGAATTAGTAAGCTTCCCTGGATTTGTTGGCAGTGATGATACAAAACATGTTTGATTGCTGAAATGCTACTACAACTAGAGACATTGGTACAATTTGGCTAAGCTGAACATGCCAATCAAAACTTGTCACATTTTTGTGAGTCATAGGAGAAGCATTTGTTGACAACATCTGGGTATCCTGGGTGAGATGATAAGAGTTTGATGGTTCACAATAATTATGCAACAGACATGAAACCAGAAAACTTGGAGATATCTCATTCAATCTCATGGAGAAAAGAGGTGAAAGACTTGATAATTGTTGACAATGGATGTTTGCAATTGCCCACTACAATGCTCCCAATGAAACTACCAACTTTGTATGCCAAAATATCGTTTTCTTGGAAAGTAGGAGGAAAGATGTAGAATGTACCTTTGATATGTTAAAAAGAAGGTTCATGATTCTAAAGACTGGAATTACACTTCATGGTATTGAAATATGTGATCACTTATGTAAAACTTTTTGTGCTGTGCATAATATCTTATGGGATGAAGATGGTTTAGAAGAAGGATGGAATGCAAATAGATATTTACTAAAGGGATGAAATCAAAACAAAGATGATGTGCATAATTATTTTTGTGGTGGTGATATAAATTATGACTCTTCTGGAATGGAACATGATCAGATGTGACAACAGAATTATTTGAATCAAATGATATTGAAGATGATGATGGATCTGTTAGGGAACAACTTTTTTGGAAGCAAAGTATTTAAAATGTCCATGCAAAATCAGAAAGAGACTTGTGGATCATTTTGATATTCTTTCCAACTGGATAAAATATGACCAGAACATGTGGGTAGTAACCTCCTGAAGAAGTTTTAGGTCACAAAATTTCTGTATTGGCTTTCTATATATTCTAATATACATCTATATTCAATAGATTGTACTAAAATGAATATTGTCAATGCACTGTTGATCCATAACATATTTTTTAAAGTATGGTCTTTTTGATTTAATTGGAATTCTTGTAAAATTCTGTGTGAGATAGATGATTGATAAATACTGAAAATAACAACCAAGATTGTAGAAGTCTTTTGATTTGAGCCCTAAGAAAACACCATCTTATTAGAATAGTGGAAATAAGATTGTTCATTTTTTAATTTATTGTTGATGAGTAAATTTTTCAGTCTTGGGCATGTGAGATTAGTTCAGCAAAGAAATAGAAATGTTTTTTATATTTCTGTATTTTTCTTATTTGAGCGACATGTGCAGGAACATCATCACGAAGAAGAACTTGTGTGACGATGACTGCAACAGTTTTTATTCATAAAAATATGTTGCCCCGAACTTTAACATGGTTTTGTTAGAAAAGAGAGCGTTAGTATTTTGATGGCGCTGTTGGGGTCCAAGCAAACCCTTCTTAAATTTTGATTTGTAACAGCAATCTATTATTTTCTAATAAAAACAAAAAAGAAGAGGCAACATCTTCATCTCAGGTTTGTGAAGCAATGATTGATGGAGCAAGACAACGGCGCCCTGTACGACGGGAAAAATTGGTTAATGTTGCCGAGGATGGTAGTGGCGGACTTATGTCTCCAAACGGCTATGAGGCCGATGAAAAAGCAATTGCCTCCATGTACGCGAACCGATGGTTCTTTCAATGCATTTCAGTCTCATTTATTGCACTTTTCATCTGTTACCAACTCTGCGACGATGAATTGCGCGGAAGAATCCTACAAAATTATTTAGGGGCTGATAAAAGCCCTTCACGCGAAAGTATTATTTTTGGGAATCGTTTGATGGACATTGCCACGCAAGTGAAACAATGGAGGACAGACTGTAACGAATCGATCATTTGGCTGAGACTTATTGGACCTGAGGTGTATGCATTTCCTCCAATGTTTATTTCTATTGACGACGCGATAAAAGAACCCCTTAATGTTGACGAAAAAATATCTTCATTAATGCCTGGAAAGTATAGAGTTGAATTAACATTATTACAATGTGGCAATAATGTAGATGGCAAAATAGGAAGGGGAGAATCGTCGGGGAGGACGGACAATTGCTTCAGAGAGAGTCATATTGAAATTGAGGGAACTGAACCGACATCGAGAATTCTTCAATGGTCATGGGTGTACTACCCGAAGTGTGGCGACGGGTCAAGATCCAACCATTGCGGTGAATTGAATTACAATAATCAGAATTTTGGGTCCAAACAAGAAGATTTCGTATTCATGGAAGTGAACAGGCGAACACAACAACCGATAAGCGAAAATGGAATTGTCAATCTTAAAGATGGAATTAACGCATTGTCTAGGCCATCTTCTCTGGCCCAGAGTGATTCAAGTATGCTGAAATACTTCGGGGACTTGACAAATTACGAGCTGGTATGTTGGCTCGGCGATACTGATGCAGAACGATACCGAAGTGCGTTTTTAAAGCTATATCCTCTGATGGGGGCTCGCTCTCAGCGGCCATTCAAATTTCATTACCTGACTCTGAGTGACATGACCGATCCCATCAAAGATTTCTCTCAAACATCCCATCAAACATTTTTTAAATGCAAAATTTTCTTCATCAGTTATGGCATTGACCAATTGATTACAGGAGTTTCTCCTAAATCTTACAGGAAGCAAGTCGAACGCCTCCTCCAAAACATTGAGAAATCGCACCCTGATAAGACCTTTCCCGCATGGTTTTTGACATCTCGTTCCACTACACAAATTCCGAAAAATAGTTGCCAAGACGAATCCGAACTCCGAGGCCAAACTCCACACCGCGTTCATCAATATAACGAAGAAATCCGCGGCCTATTTCATGATAAAAAGGCTTCTTCAGAATTCGAGTCACGAATCCATCTGATGGACAACACGGATTTGACTGAATCATTTTGGAGCATGCGAGACAATCAACACGACTTTGATGTCATGGAAACTCAAATAACTTCCGCAGTGGCCATGAGATGCATGGAAAAGGTAGCCGAACAAGTTAAGTTTTGGCGAGAAATTAACCAAAAAGGCATGGTACAAGGACTCATGCGAAACGGAACATTGACCCCCAACCCGGAATTTGTACAATACATTTGGTCATAAAAGATGCTAGCTTGCTCGAAAAAATAACGAAACCACGAAAATTTACACTCAATCACTCAGCTCATTGCTTCATTCTTATAACATTATTTCGTCATTGAGCCCTCTCTCTAGTATTATTTCCACCTCCAATCGCCATAGACCTCCAAAGATATCTCATTTGATGATATGCCGCCTCCCCGCACAAATAACACCGCATCACACCACCCACAGTGCATATGAACGCAAACCAAACCACAATAACTAGAAAGACACTGTAAAACCCCCTCCCTATTGCCATTCGCACCATGGCTTTCAAGGCTTCGATGGCATCCAGGAAACTCCAAAAATGATGAGCCAATGTCGGAAATGGCGGTAGTGGCATCCTTTCAAACTTTCCTACTTCTCCTTTCCCGTTGTCCTGCTCGCTCTTTTCGACTTCTCGTAAGAAATTCGTCAAAGAAGTGATGTTGATCGGATGATAATTATCACTGGAGAGCTTGTAATATACGTCATGTTCGTTATCGACGTAGACTATTGAAGGGATGCTTTTAATGACTAGCATATTTCGAGTTTTTCGGTTTTTGATGTAGTCCATAGAACCGAGGTGGAAATTACCGAATTTGGAAGTTTGTTCGTGAGTGGTGGCAAATAGGTGTTGGATGGTGTCTCGTGCTTGTTTGCACGGTCCTTGTTGGAGGCATCGGTCGGTGTGGAAGAGGATGATCCATGGGTTATTGTCGTTTGCTCGTAGGTAGGACTATTTGTTGTTATTATTTGTTGTGTATGCAGATTGGTATATTTTTTGCAGACCCACAGGCGGTTTTGCAGATCAATGAGTGTCATTATCAATCAATGGGGTTACAATCGTAGGGAAATTGTGCATTAGAGTTATTAGAGGATTCGATGAAAATTTTTCACTATTCATGATGAGGTGAAACACATTATCCATGCATACAACGAAGACAACATACCTTAGACATCTTCCATCGAAAGGAAGAATCGGTCAATTTCACTATCCTCGCAGAAGAATTAATGGAAAGCAAGAATTCAAATCCACCGAAAGAATACACTAAGAAGACCACAGAGTAAAACAAAATTAGGAGAAATAGTAATTTATTGAATTCAATCATGGTGTTGTAGTACTGCAGGCTTTTTTCTGTTTCTGACGGGAAATGATTTCTGCTCACTGCAGGTTGGTCGCTGGGCTGAAAGGTGTGTGGGGCTGGTCAATTCGGAACTCGTACGATGAATAAAATGCACTTGCGGATTTGACGACATGTGCCTTATCTTGACTTATTCCGCGCCGAAAAACTCTCGAGGAAGGCCCTAACTCTAGCACATTCAAGGATGAATCTTGTCTGCTTCTGTTGTGGATGGTAGGGAAAGGGTGGCTGGGCGAATCATTTCATCGACGGATCGTCGTTGATGAAGGAAATAAAATTAGAGACTGGAGACTGCTATAGTAGTACTACGTCTCTTGGTATCAAAGCAATTGAATCTTGTAAGTACAAGATCGGTGAATGTAGTAGTACATATCTTACTCACAATGAAAATGAGTGAAAAATATCTTCCCTTTTTTGAGACATAATACCATACGATACGAAGAGTTCCTTTACATGCGTAGGTGACTGGTTTATGTGAGAATAATATTATCACATGTCATATCTCTCACAAAAAAGAAGAACAAAAAATTGAGTTTCCACGATGACAAGCCGTGCCGTCATCGCTATAATTAACACAATCTTGTGGTCTGTTGTATCTGCATCAGCGCGTCAAGATGCCTTCATTACCCATCATGTCGTCCCTCCGGGTAGTTCAGATGATTTATCCCAGCCGTGGCAGCAAAGTCGTCACGACGATTTCTTATTCAAACCACAAATTCAACCTATAAAACGTATTAATCATTCCTCACGAAAAACAACTTCTCTATTCGCCATACCCGACGTTTCCTTCCTTCCTGACAAAATCAATGAGTCACCGATGATAGCATCCTCATCATCGCCATCGTTGTCATCATTTCCACTTCTACTTTCCGCAACATCCGCCAGCCTAACCTACCTTTCTCTCCTTTTCCTTTACGACCGCCCCCGAGGGCACCTCTCCTTCCCCTCATCGTCTTCGCCCGATAGCCCCTTCCTAATCTCCCAAAGCCGAGTTCCCAATGCAGGACTCGGTCTCTTCGTCACCCGTTCCTTGCCGGCGGGTTCCGTCCTAGGAAGTTATCCCGGCGTCTTACGACCTGCGGAGTCATTCTACAATGGGAAGTGCCGTCGCTATCCCCAGGCCGTGGCCTATTCTTGGAGATTTACTGATAACAAATTTGTCCTCGATCCGACGAACGAAAAGGGGGAAATACAACCTTACTGCTACGGGGGAAGTGATGAAGTTCCATTTTCGAATTTGTTTTTTCGGAGTATATTTTCAGTTTGGAGGAAGGATACCGCGTTGGCGAGGATTAATGAACCGCCTGTGGGGATAGGAGGGTGTAATGTTAGATCGAGGGAGGATTTAGAAAAAAGAGAGATATTGTTTGAATTATGCAGGGATGTTGTCGGAGGGGAGGAGTTGTTTATGGATTATGGGGTTGGCTATGATCGTAGTGGGTATTTGCCGGCATCTACTACTGCGACGATGATTGAAAAGTGATTTTTGTTTAGCATTCTATTCCTTATTTTTTTATGCCTTGAAAGATTCGAAAAATTCAATGCAACCTGGAAGATTCTATCCGATTGACAGGTTGGAAAGATAATAATTGTCTGGGCGACAAAACAATAAAAATGAAATTCGAAATTCAAATGATTCACGCCATCGGTAGCCGTTAACAACTCTTGCTAACAGTGGCGGCTCGTTCTTTGGAAAACTGTTGCACTTCAGATAGATTCACCAACACGACACCAACATGAATGGTCTCCACAGTCTTTTCCGAGAGAGTACACTCTTTCTCCAAAACCGCAACAATGTCGTCGACAAACCTGCACACCCTGAAAATAACATCCGATTGTGGGGAGAAAGTGTAAGAGTAGTAGGCGTGGGCGACCATACAGCCACGGTTAGTATTTCATCTCTCACTCAGGATATACGCAATGTTATTTTGGACCAAATGAAGTGGACGACCGTTTGGGACAGTGATGCCTTAGGCATTGTCACCGAATGGAACGGCGAACACAAACAAAGCAGCAATGTTGTCGGTAAGAAAAATCGTGCAACTGGATCAATCTTCGAAGACCCCATTCTCCTCGATCAAATGCAGTTGCTTGTTGATCAAACCAAGCTCAAGTTGTCAGAAATGATGGTAAATGCATCAACAATTCTGGATAGTCTTGAACAAATGTGGGCTTTCTCTTCGCATGGCTTTCATTGGGATCACGATAGTATAATAGACGAGATCCCTTTAGATCATGTTTCGATAGATGAGTTGACACTTCTGGAGTCATTTAACTTCACGTCATTGGTGAGAAATTTCGAGCTGCACATTAACTTTAGGTCTCGCTATTTTCCACCTCACGAAACTCATCTATATCTTCCCATGTGAAACCAATCCTCCGGTTATATCTTCCCATGTGAAACCAATCCTCCGGTTAGGGAAATGAAACCCACTGGCTTCAAGATATACAAAACGAGGCATACCGCATAAATTCCTGGAAAACAGAAGCAGAGAAACTCTCTCGCATAGCCCACGCCGCATTTCAAAATATGAAAAATTCTACTACGACTGTCAAGAAAAATGCCGCTCGATTGGCCACTGAAGAAATGGAAATAAATGCCACGCGGATGTTTCGTCAATTGCAGCGGGAGTTGATCGAAAAGAAGCAGTATTTGATAGCGAATCGTCACGATTCTGATTTTCGCCAAGAGGCATGGACATCTGGAGGGTTCGAATTCGGGAAAGAGATTGAATCGCAGGTGGCACTGGATGCAGTCCTATCAATGCCTCTGAAAAGCTACATGCTGAAAGACGATAAGCAAAAGGATCTTATTGTGAACCACAATCAGAGGCGAACACGGATTCATACTGGTGTTATCTTCCCTTCCGATCATAATGTCACATCATTTTATGGAAATGAGACGGAGGAACGACGACCGCTCGATTCGTCTACTATTTTCTCTTACAACATTGGTGCAGTATCCCAGTTGGCCAAGTCCTTGGAATTGTTATCTTCGAGGTTGCACGTGCTATCGTCTTTTCTTTACGACCACTCTTCCATACAAAGCAAAGTGGACTACATGAAAAACATGACTGCTTCTGCCGGAGCGAGTGGATTTCAAAGCCCAAGCCAGTTAGCCTCGGAAGTAGCATCTCTGGAAACTGAAGCGGCGTTGAAACGAATTATTCGAATGTCGCGAGCACTCGTTCACACCACAAAAATGCATTTGATCCGATCAAGGTTTCTTACCAAAATTCAGTCGATGATTGTGAATGATAATTCGTTAGCGAGGATGAATCGGGTAGAAAGTGAAATGGGTTTTGAACACGAGAACATTGTTGACAATTTTACTTCGATCATGGATTCCATTTTCATTTATTTGGAGAGCACGAATCAAATCAAGTCGATATGGAATATTACGAAAAGGTGTGTTGTACATTCAGATTGTTTCATTTTATCATACACAACACACTCTATGTACACAAATGTTTCTATCATACTCTTCCGTATTATGAAAGAGAGCTGTTTGAGATTGATGAGGAAGCGAGGATCGAATCACAAATTGCACAGGCAGAAATTTATGCCGAAGCATCAGTCGAGCGAGAGAACGAAATATTTCATCGAGAGCAGATTAAGCTCATCGGGCAAGCTCGTATGAAGGAAGTCGTTGCAATCATCGAAAATTTATTTCGTCATATTACGAGTTGTTTACATCACACTGTCAGCACAAATGAAGGAAGAGGGCAATTTTTGTTTTTCATAGCCGCGTCATCGGCGTTGGTGTTTGTGGCTACAGGAATAAGGGAAGCCATATCAATGGTATGTTGCCTAATTTTGCATCTACTCACTGCACCGAGGCTCGTCAGAGAGTACGGCAATCTATGGTCATCAAAGAAACCGGACTCTCCCCCGATGACCAATATAATCCTTCCACATGATTTGCACGGACGTGTCGAATCCATCATAAAGGTCGCGTCGTCGGCTAGAAAAATGGGTTTTCATTCCAGACACGTCCTCATTCATGGACCCAGTGGCACCGGAAAGAGCATCCTTGCCAAAGCCATAGCTCAGTCCATCCCATCCGTGCAATATGCGCTCATGAGTGGTTCGGATGTAGCACCAATGGGACGACAGGGTCCTGTCGAACTCTGCCGTCTCCTCACATGGGCAAGTAAAAATCGCAATGGCGGGATAATCATCATTGAAGATGCAGAGTTATTGTTGGGTAACCGGGCGAGGCTATCTTCGGAAGAAAAACAAACGAAAGGATCAACGATCAATGGTATCCGAGCAGCGTCGTTTGCTCGTGATTGCTTGAATGTTCTCTTAAGCATGACCGGTTCATTTGGAAATATAATGCTAATATTGACAACGTGCAATCCAAGCGACTTAGATGAAGCTGTTTTAGATCGATGTGATGAATTATTGCACATCCCAATCCCGGATGAAATGTGCAGGAGACAGTTGATAATGTACTATTTCGACATTCACCTCCGCAAGTTCATGGATGAGAATAACGCAGATAATTCGTCGTTAAATTCGCGTTTGATGCGTTTTTTTAGTTTTTTTACAAAACAAAAACCAATCATGGTGACTGTGGAGAAAAATCTTATGACGGGCGAACAGCTTGAAGCGACTACGGCAGTCACCGAAGGTTTTAGTGGGAGAGAAATTGCGAAGTTACTAGTTGCTTTGCAAAGCGCGATGTACTCTTCTCGAGATGGCCGCCTTGACTTCGCTTTGGCGTGGAATTTGATCGAGATCAAAGTGAAGGAACATAGTCAGAAGCTGTCTTTTGATTGCGTGAATCCGAAGTCATTCTAGAAGAAGCAGTTATTTCTGCGGTGTTTTTTCTCTTTATTTCTTTTGGTGGATTTCTTTTCTCATTTCATCGATTTTTGTAAATTTTATGTTTGCTGCTGTCACTTTAAGCTTGTGATATTTACTTCGTTTGAATACTTTGATACTGCCATAATGTTTTGTTGTAAAGGTTGAACTCTTCGAGAAATTGATGATTCACATTACGTTTCGTTAACACGGTGTGGTCCCTCCTTAGGATGTGTGAAAAATGTGATCATTGTTACCTGTTGCTTTGTTACTTTCACAATTCAACCATGCGTGCTGTTTATTGAGTGACAAAACAGTACTTCATCATTCATCCGAAGAAAGATGAAATAGTATGTAGTATTGATATGATCTAAAATGCATCGATAATTTTGTAAACGGTTTTCATAGTACAAGCATTTAAGTTACTTCACATTATCAAATCAGATGGGGTCTTTGTTTTAACGGAGTAGTAAAAAGTAAAACTTGCGTTTTCGGCCCATACTACAAGGCCCAACTAAAAATATAGTAAATCATTTCGAGTAAAGATGAGCTTCGCTCTTCCAATGATCCTCCTTTGAAAGCCGCTTAATTTTTCTGCAGGCGCTCTCGACTGCCATTTCCACAACGTAACACTGCGACATATGCTTCGTGATAGCCCGATGAAACTTGGATCGATTGATTCCTCGCTTAGAAGCCTTGAAGTCTTTCTCATCGAAGCCCGCAAGAGAAAGCATGTTCTTGCGCTTGTAATAGTTCATCATCATTTCACGACGAGTTCTTCGGCCTTTGTATTGATGGAACTCAAACTCGTTGATGCAAACTGGCTCGTGTTGAAGATAGTCCCAGTCAAGAGTTATCGGAGGCCCGTACGAGCAGCATGGATGATCGCCGAGAGTGACTTCGTAGTCTCTGACAACAACAGTGCTGAAATTGACTTGCTTTCTCCTTCTTCGTTGTGATTCTATCATCTGATTGAGTGGGACGTCGCTCATGATGACATCGTTGACGTCTTCATTGCAGTCATAATAATCGATCGAGATATCGTCGGTGGCCGATGTACCGCAGCTGACTTCACTATTCGCCTTCGTTACAGAATTGAAATTGCTTTCGCACCTCGTCGAAGGAGTCATCTTCAATAATAGGTATAGTGATGAATGTTTTGCGTGGTCCAAAATTCCGGACTACCACCACCACCACCTCTCGATTATTATGGCTTCAATCAGTTTGAATGGTGGATTGGTGACCTCGCAATCCATGACAACAAAACAAAACACAGAGTTAACTAGGTTGTAGGTACCATCCTGTTTCGTACTAGGGTACCCTACAAGAGTACCATATTTTCGTTTCTGTTTCTACCTAGTTTCGATATAATATTTTATATATATTATATTTATATATATATATATATATGCAAATGCAAAACGGGTCGTCAACAAGTATCATGGTGGGTTTTGTACCTTACCTATCCTCTCGTGGGAATATTGGCATGGTATCATACCATATTACCAAAAAAATATGCATTGTACGGTATTTAATTGGATCCAATGAACATCGATCACGTTCATTATTTTTTCTTTTAGCAGTATTGTAATATGGTAGTAGGTACAATAACATTTTAATTTTAGAATGCTCTGCCGAAAATTTTTGTGGATACGGTGTCAAAATGAGATCAGAGATTGGTCACAAGGATTCAGAGTGAATTAATTTAACCTATTTTACCAAAACGTTAAAAATCAACCCATACTCGTCCACTCTTGGGACCGAGTCTCTCTTTTTAGTGAAACAAACAAAACGCAGCCTCTGTACTCTGGAGACCACTTTAATTGAATTCAAACGAAATATCTAGTAGATCCATCACTTGCTACATGAAATTTTCTGATAAAACTCTATCATTGTGAACATTTTGATACCAAGGAAAAGATAAACTTTTGTGAGAACCAATGCCAACAAACAACAGCTGAGAATAATCAAATCTCCCATAAATGATTATTTTTCCTGAAACCCATCACCAACCCTTACATGATCTTCTCCATTATCAACATAATGGATAATTAATCTAACAGTAGAATACTATTTTTTAGAATGGAACAAAATTGACAAAATGAGACAGAAAAGAATAAATTCAAAAAATGAAGAATGTAAAGTGTAAAGTTTTTGCCTCTAATAATACACATATCAATAAGAATGAATGAATTCCATTAAAAAATAAGAAATGAAATATTTTCGTCTAATTATATCACCTTTTAGCAACCACTTTGCAATACAAGATTGAATAATCAAATAAATCATTTGTATTTTGGACTTGGAGAAGAGTTGATGATAAAATTCGTATTTTTTCAATCACTTGTGCATATCTTGTAACTCTACTTAGAAATTTTTTCTTGATGACTTGAAGAAAATTTTGGGTGGTAGTTTGGGTAGTTTTGGCATTAATGGCAGAGATTCCAATGCCAGTTATTATAATAGATGAAAATTGGGCAGTGGAAAGAAAAAATGTGGCAAGGTGATGTGAAGCAATGAAAAAGATACAAAAGATATTGCAATGATGAGACATAGGGCATTGTAGATTTCCCATTACAGCTTTTTCCCTTTGTCTGTCTTAAGTCAGATAGATGGTGAATATCATAAGCTACTTTTTCAGGAAACAGAAAATACTTTTTGGTGCACAAGAAATGAAACATTGAAAAATCATGCACTCAAATAATATTATACAAACTACTGTGAAATATCTTTTGAATAATATCAGCATAAAATCATATTTGAGTACTGAGACATTCCACATGTTCAACAATTGTACAGCTAATTGTCATCACAAAAAGATTTTTAGTTGACAGACTTTTGCTCATGAAAATGTTATGCATGAATCTGTTCTGCACTGGTTTGTGGGGCCAGCAAAAGGCATTACGGGTTTCCCACAACATGTTCCTTAACATTCCCCTCATTATAGAATGGCATTTTATCACCCTCAATAAAGAAGTTCTTGCACTTGATGCCTTGTTGGAAGCCAATCAACAGCACATCAACAATGATTGCTTTGTTGGATCCTTAGATATGACAAAACAATGCAAAGCAAATTTGCTGTCAAAACCTCTGGCCTATTTGAAATTGTGTGCATTCATGTAACAAAACAGTCATTATAAAACTCCATGATGGTGTTACCCAATGCAATAAGATTTACCCACCATACAATGTAAAGACCCTCATCACAAATTTTGGGATTTAAGAACTGCCAGGTTATAAGAAACAGAAAAATAACTTGATGAAAATATGACAATTGTTTGTGGTTGGATTTGAATACATATCATTGTGACAACCAAGAAATGAATATGTTACATGAATATTTGTGCACTTCTTGGGCAATATTGATGAAACAAAAAATGTTTCTAATTATTAGTTGCTTTCTGTGTTTTTTAATATTAATTTGTGCAAGCTTTCTCTGCAAAGGTTTTTAATATTCCAAGAATGAGCGCTCAGATAAGCTGTATTTATATGTAATGATTTCCTAATTTTTGGCTCAACTGTGTCTTGCATTGCCACTTTTGATCAATTTGTCTGAAGGGAAAATGACAGACAAAAAAAATTAAAATGATTGTCATCAAAATATACATAGGAAGAGTGAAAATTCCTCTTCTAATGGCCAATAAGAAAAGTTCTGTATAGTTGGTGATTCTTCAGCCTTGGTTTTGAAGGTAGTATAGGTTGAGGAACTGTTATTGTGTGGGATTTGCAGGTTGCTTATGGTGATAGCAGTGTTGTTCAAATAGGAGTGATACAAAATCAATTAATGGGATGACAGTGGTCCAATCATAGGTGATGGTGGTGATTGTGGTGATTGTACCAAATGAGAGAAAGTTGATGAGATTGATGGTGGCAACAACAGCTTAATCAGAAAGAGTCAATTTCCTTGATGATTAGGATGTCTGTCAAAATGTTGGGTTGTAGTGGAATAAATAGGGGTAGATATGGGGTTGACATTGGTCACAGTTGAACTGAAGGGTTGCAGTGGGTGTTGATAGGGAAAATATTGGTGTGAATGATAGTGATAGACTACACAGTTGAAGTGAATGTTTTATACCAAAATTGTCTATGAAGATCACAATAAAATAATTGATCATTGTAGCTACATTTTTCAAACAGATTCAACTTGGGCGTCTGTTTATGTTTTGTCCTGGATTGGTGTTTTCCCTGATTTGGTGGATTTCAATTTATATGATTCATTGTGTATCTTCACAAAATTCCAATTTCACTTGGTCTCTCAGTCTGATTTAGAAATATTTTCCAAAAACTAGGTCACCTGAGATTGAATTGTTAAAATCTCAATAGACTCTACTCTAGGAACCAAGTTTTCAAAATATCTACATTGCTTTTAGTACCAGTTTTCTATTATAACAAAACATGAGGTCTAAAATGAATCGCAAGATAGACCTCTCATGTAGAATCATCCATAACTTGATGCACAGGCAGAATGGGAAAGGTTGTCTAGTTGGAGTTCACGTTAACACTAAAAATATCTTCTTGCAATTTCGTTTGTATAATTCCTGTGTCTCTCTTACTGCAAGAGCCCCTGTAACATAATTGGATGGATATCACATCATTTTTAATCTGATGATTAATGGATAAAGGTTAAAATCCACTTGACTTTTTGCCAAGCAACTCATTTACTCAAATTGAAATGAAGTAAAGTACCCATACTGTCGTACTTTGATTTTTAAAAATGCATCTCATATCTCATATATCATAATATTTATAGATAAAACAATCAATGTACACTGCTGATGATGATGGAATCATTTGTATGATGACAAGCTGAAATCTCTTCAAATTATACCTGACATGAAGAAAACATAAAATTTTCTATTACTGGTCAAATACGAACCACACCCATTGTGGAGGCTTCTTGAAACACCTTTGGCAACATTCTTCCACACAATCAAGAATGTTTATGTGTAAGATATAACATTTTATTAATAAAAAGTAAAAAAATGGCTAGGTGACCTGGTTCAAACAAAGCCTGTCTAATTTTTACAGTGGGTCAAAAGTGGCAATCTTCATCTGAAAGATGTGGCTCAATAGTTCTTACTAGTGGTGAGGTACGAGTTAAAGGTGAGGGGGGTGTTTTCGATACATGCTTGTGTTGATAGATTCACAGCTCCAATGGTGCTATGTACTTATTGCGATGTATTTGAATATAGCAATACTGTCATAGAGGAGTAATGAGTATAAATTGTAATACACGGCACCATAATATTTTTTCTTATCACGGAGGACATAACCATATATCGTGTACTTTTGTATGTCAA
>JALLPE010000177.1:0-15646 GCA_036940025.1 Conticribra weissflogii
TCACCAGCAGTGGGTATTGATTCTACAGTATCAGTACTCTTGGAGTGTCTGATGAGGGTGGCAATTTTCCAGATCCAAAATTGATCATGGTTGATTATTTTCACTGGATTTGTTCCCCTAGTATTGCATAGTGGTCTGTGGTAAATGTTTGATATTTTAGAATTACAAGAATGTGGGGGTGTAGCACAAAGCAGCATGTGAAACAACATAGAGCATGTGTTGAATCATATATCAGCAAGGACAAGAGAAGGATAGCTTTACATGGTGAACCTGACATCACTAAAGCACAGAGAAACAGGATGCATGGGAATCCACAAAGAAGGATTTCCAGGAATCCAGGGTAAGCACAACTGGGCATAACAGACTGGTGATTTTATTTCTAGCATATCTGTGACCCATAGGGGATACACAGGACTACCATAGCAGACACTTGGTTGTGAATGTAGTGTGTGCTAATGTACCACATACTTCAACATGTACAAAATGGGTCCTGGTACACCCAAGTGCTCATCCATAAAGGTTCAAGGTTCATTATGTGTTATAAAATTGTTGTGTCCATGTGGGGACTTTGTGTCTCACAATACTTCCTTTTATCTGGTAAATTTTACAAGCATAGAGAATGTGATTTTGCACATAAATAATTCAGATGCTGAATACTATCTTGGTGCTGTGATTTCTCAATCATGAAGATAATTTGATGATGATCAAAATAGGACATTCTTGGACATTGGATTCTTCATTCAGCTGGAAGGGGTTTGTGCTAATGAGTAGCTTATTGCACCCCTCCCAACCTGTAGCTGTTTGCCATTATGCTACACTAACTGTAGGGAATACCACCTAACCTCCAAAAAGAAACATGTAGGTGAAACATGATGTCAGTCTAGTGAGTAGTTGTATAGTGTATGCCAAAATTACTTTATTTTGTACTCTTAAGACAAGGACAGGTGAAAAAATTTAGAATGTACTTTGAAATACCCAAGTCTACTCTGTTGAGTTATTTTTTTTGTTCATCCAATGATCAAGTTTTTGTGCTGTATACAATTGGAAACATTTTCATAGACTTGAACTAATGCCAAAGGCCCTTAATATTTTGGTTTTGCTTTGCAACTCACCTCCTCAACATTGACAAGCACTTTATCCTATATTCTAGTTGTTGTCTCTTTGTGAACGTTTTCATGTTTGGTATTGGGTATTGTAGGGCACTCGCTGCTGACTATGTTGTCCGATCTCATTCCGATTGGTAATATAGTGTATGTCAAAAAGCATATTCCTAGGAATATTGCCACACTGGGGTGATAGGTGCTGTGAACAGCCCACAAGGCATAAATAACAAATTTCTTGATAATGTCTGAGTTAGATAGATAATGGCCTTCAAATACACTTTTACGCAGTATACTGCCTAGTGCTTGGTGTACATTTTCAATAATGCCACCGTGTTGCAAGCAATTGATTCATTGGCATAATATCTTCCACTGTCATGATGAGTTCAAACCTCATCCATTCATTCTTCATCTTCATGCATAATGGCATCAACAAGCCGGGATGCATCCGTTTGGAAGGCGTCTCCAGGCTCATTTAAAAGGGAATTCTCCTCTTCGAAATGCTGCTCGACCCGATCGTTGTAAAGGAGGTTTTGTTGCTCGTGCCCATTTGCTTGGATTTCCACACTTTCTGCTGCGTCACATTTTACAGTTAACTTCATTTTCAGAGCACCTACATCAGGACCTTTTCGATCTACGGCTGTCGCGTTATCTACCTTCCTTTTTTTGTACTGTCCTCGCTTCTTTTGTTTTCCATCTAACCGAAAGAGTTCATGAAAACCAATCTCTTCAAGCATTCTAGCCTGTTCTTCAGTAACGCAAGTATCTTGTTTCTCGCCTTTGATGTAATTTTGGTATTTTCTTCTTTGTTTGCTAACCCAACTGCAAAATGAAGTGTCTCCGTTACATGCAGAAGGGGTGACTTGGCAAGTTTTGTGCTTCGTTTTGAAAGCTTTGAGCTTCATTGATTATAAATAGACAAAATGCAACAAATTAGTGACTTGAAAGGCATTTGTAGGAGACACTAAGATGGCAAAATTTTTTCTGCAGTACCTTCTCATAATTGTCCATCCACATTTTACCCTGCCTGTTCCAAACAAACCTGTGCCAGAGTATGGAACAAAGACGAGTGGGAAGGATGATGTTGCTCCCACAATACCCAATACAACCATACATCTCAGACTTACCCAATAGAGTTCAGCATGTCAATTTTCTCCTGAGTTATGTAAGCTCCCTTCCTCCCACTACAAAACTTGCGATAATTATCTAACTGCGTATCACACCAAACCCCAAGAGGAAATTTCTTATTATTCACTGTTCTCGGTGGCATTTTTCCATCGTTTTCTTTCAAATACACCTTCAATTGCTCGTACATATCCATCCAATAATTCTCTCGCGGTTGCCAATCAAACCCCAATCTATTCAACGCGATTATTTTGTATGCTTCCAATCGATCAGGATGTCCCGGTGGACGACGGGCCTCGAGACGAACTTGGCCTATCCACGATCCAAGTGAGGATAAAGTCGAATGATCATCAATACCCAAATTCTTTGCGAGATATTTTCGTCCTTTTGAGGATCTCGTGGGGTTCCTTTTAAGGTCGCAATGACCAGTTGCTTCCTTGTACTTTTTCAGCTTTTTGTACTGGGCATTCCACCTTGTATGCTCTTTAAGCAATGAGTCTGTGAGTTGCTCGGCCACTTCATTGACCTTGGCATCCATATGATCTTTGTTTCGCATGGCAGCTTCAAGCCGTTGTTGAGCTCGTAGGAGTTCCTGCTCAGCAAGCAGAATTTCGCTACTGCATTTTGATTGCTCGTTTAGGAGTTCGTCCATGATTTTGCGTGCGTTGGCTGCCTCGTAAGTGGAATTTTGGAGATGAATATCAATTGTTTTGGGAGCGTTAGAGTCGTTGTTTTGGGCGTGGTTTGTTGGGATGTGTTGGCCATCTCCCAAGACAGCAGTGAAGTCGTGGTCACAATGTTGTTGTTTTTCATGAGAAATATCATTGGTGTTGGCCGTGTCGTTGGTATTGGCCGGGACCGCAGTTTCCGCAACAACTTCCGTAGAGGCAGCGTTGCTATTTCCTTCGCATGACGGAGGATAATTATTTAGAAGTAGGTTCTGCATCGGTAGATTTTGGTGTTGTTGCGAATATTGCTCTAGTCGTTGCTGTGAATGTTGCTGCTGAACATATGGCTGCCGTTGATGAGAAAAATGGTGTTGGTATTGAGGAGCAATCGTCGTTTGTGGTAGATACCAGATCTGATGATTATGTTGTGAGTGTAAGGCGGTCACGGTCACTGTGTGATCAGCCAACGGCGTATTCGGATTCTGAACTTGGTTTATCATGCAGTTGTTATTGTCGGCTTGTTGGTTAGTTGCTTTGTTACCCTCTATCTGCGGTTTTTGTTGGCAACTATTGGGCTCATTGAGTTGGTGGTGCTGATGATTTTGTTGTTTCTGCTGTTGCCGGTGCAGTTTTTGAGTTTCTGGAATTTGTTGATTTTCCGCGAAAAGATTCCCTTCATCAGGATAATTGTTATAAACTCCATTGTACATGGGAGCAGCAGCCTCAACAGCTTGTGCTGCTAGAGCAGTATCCATTCCAATATTATCTGTTTCAGCTGATTTCATCATCTGTACTTTGTGTTCCTGAACATTGCGCTGTTGCTGAAATTGCATCACTCGTTCTGGTTGCCCTACATAGTTACAAAGAATCGAATTTTTCCCAACTGTATCATCGCGTTTGTTTGTCGATATTGATTCACTATTGCTATTGCGGTTGTTTAAAACACCCAAATCCTGAGTGGTCTTATGATGTACAGCAGATTCTGCAAATTTACTTTCATTGTTGTAATTGTTAATATTTTCATGTTGAAGAGCATGTTGCAGATGTGGCAGCCTCTCAATTTCAGGAAAACTTTGTTGCTGATAGACTCCCCATTGCTCCACCGGTTGCTGATGCTTGCGATCCATGTTCGATGGGTCAGAAAAATTCTGTTGATGGGGATGATTTTGTTGAGTTTGTGTATTGTTTTGTTCATCGATTTCCTGCTGCTGAAGAGCTTGGATCACATGATAATGATGGCTTACATTCTTTGTATCCGGATAAGGAATTTGATTTTGGGGGTCACATTCTACCGGGAACCCTGGGCATTGTTGCAATTGCATTATTTGATGGTCCGGGAAATTTAGCCTCTTTTCTGAAGACGCTTCGACGACGGCGTTACTTTTGATATGGGCTTCCGTCGCGCCTAAATTGGTTGACGCGCCAGAACCATCACCGCCATCGCTAATGCCTACCGTTGCTGGTTGTTCTGATCCATGCTGTGGCCAATCCATAGTATTATCATGTTCAACGCTTGGCATTATTTGTTATTGTATTGAAAGCAGGATTGTAGAATATTAAAACATATCAATAGGTTCGTTATTTTTGTGATTCCCGAGAACAAAACGTCAATACGACACGTGGAACAAACATAACATCTTGTTGTCCGAAAAACAACAAGAAAATATGCACAAAAAGGCCGGGAAAAGCATTGAAAAGAGCCATGGCGTTCGAAAGATAAGGGTGAAGTAGGTATTCAAAAGAACTATCTCATCTCACAGTACGCTTGACTGTTACGGCTTGTTCCCCGGATTCAACAGAATCGTCGTTTGCTAAATTTATATGCGGTTTTTGTCAACACAAGTCGAATTTTTGGTTGTAGAGAACGCTGGGTCCTAGAGTCGATTGAATACAATACCAACTTGGAAAAACACATTCGATACGACACCATTTAATGCAGTGATATATTTTTTCTAAAGCGAAGTTGGGCAACCTCTAAACTCTAAAACCTTCTACACCCTCGTTTGGCGGCTCGGTCAGGCGCGGTGGGGGGGATATGGAAACATTGGGAGGTGCGAGAAAAATATGATTGTGAATTTTATTCACATGGAATAGAATCATAATTTATTCGGATGAAACCATGTCTAGAATGAACTGTAGGGAAATTGAGGAGCTTTGAATCTCTATTGCCCCCCCTACCTCCCACCTCACACAAGAAGATAGACAACAATAGGGCTTGCGGAAAAAATAATCTCTGGGAGGTAATATGGCGGCGAGGAATGGTGGAAGAGCATCGTGTACATAGAAAATTTCTAGCTGTACGGTATTAAACACTCAACAATCAAATCTGTTTTCAGAGTAACAATTATCTGGTGTATTGACGAAGGGAACGCAGGGCTCTAATTTCATCATCAATTTAAGCAGGGCGTTTGCAGCTTGACGGGGCGAGAACACAATTTCAACAACGAGCCGATTTGAGAATTTAGTAGGATGCGAAAATGCTGCCGCCCTTTTTGAATTATCTGAAGTTGATGATTTGATATGAAGATCCATGTGCCCCTTGTCAATATCCGCATTAACGTGGTCAAACTTCTTGGTCAATGATGCTTAGGTCGAGTAAATAGCATAATTTTGCTCGAATTATGTCCTGCCATCGATGGGTATCAAATCCTAACATATAAAGGACAACTTGAGAAATTTCATGGAATATGAATTTTAAATAATTATCTGCTGTAGAAGGTAGAGTTCTACATCGATCGATCTAAAATACCTCATAATTCCTTCTATGATATTCGACACAAAAATTATTATTGATGCCAAGAATATCTCAAAAATGGATTGCGCCGGTCTATGAACGGCACTTTAAAGAACATGAGTCAATGCGCATGAAATGATGAACGCAGCTATTCGGCGTTGTCTAGAATTTTATTATTTTGATATTATTATGGTAGCCTTTGCTTCGCACTGTATGCTTTTCCCTTGATGAATGAACTATTTCGGAGGAGTATTGTCTAACACTAAAAAGATGTTCCTGTGTTGAAAACTAAAGAATCTGTATTTTTTTCGCTCTCTTCATTGATTTGGAAAGAACGGGAGAAATAAACTAGTGGGCTGCCTCGGAAAAGTTAGCCGGTCAATTTAAGCTAATAGCTGATTATCGCATATGACTGTTCAAAGATTTGTAATTCCTTCCATGACGACTCCATTCAGCGGGGAGGAAATTATACAGACTATCATCTTTGAGCCTAAACAAGTTATCTTTGCTCACTTCAACACAACCGATAAGTTGCGGTAGCAAAAACTCCAAGAATTCGTTTTTATTCCGGAACAGCTTCGAAATGACCCAAAACGCAGATTTTGTCAGTTGCCCTTCTCGGCAGCATGATTCAAAAATGGTCTTGCATAGAACCAACTTCTCAGCAGAGTCATCGGCATTTAAGGAGTCTGACGGAAGAAGGCATGCAATGGCTTTGAACATATGAGCATAAGTGTGCGCGTCCGGCCGATGAGTAGTGTTGCCATCTTTGCTCATTTCCATGTATGTTTCCACTGCCAAACCCATTGCGATCGAGCGATTATCGTCTATACCGACATGACGTCTTGCTGCCCACGGAGCATAGCACGCACGAATAATGTGGTTGAAGGAGCTGGTATCTGGTTCAAGATCGTTGCACTCTCTTATTTGCCTCATGGTATGTTGCATGTTCGTCACGACAGAAGCGACACTCCCTCTGCTACTGTCGGGATTGATTGCCGTCAATTCACGCGCCCATGCATCGAAAACGATGTTGATATGGATAATATCTAAGGAAACAGATATCCCTCGAGAAGATTTCCACGCATCAATCATTTGATGCATAACTTCTTCTGCACGAGCTGCATATTCTCCTTCTCCGGACTTACCACAGAGGCAAGACCACGCTTTGATAGCACTTCCAAAACACGATACGCTGATACTGCAAAAATCAAAGCGTTGGTGTTGAAATTCATCCAATAGAGCCTGCGCCTTTTTTGCAGCAGCTTGGCCACCTGAAATATTGCCTTTGGATGCAGAGATAGATGCAGCGTGTGCCCATGCATCGATGGCAATGGAGAAGCTCGTCACTGTTGGCGAGGGAGTTAAATCACTTGCCGAGTGATCGTTTTCAGCCATTTTTCGTAGCAATACCTCTATTCGTTGTGCTGATTTTATTGCAGTACGGGGATCATATGTCGATTTTATAACCCTAGCCCAGACATTCATTACGGCATTGTACACGCCAATACTAGATACTAAGTCAAGTGAATCCTGTACATCAGCGGCTTCCGATTTGGGCTCGGTCTTCGAAATAATTTCACGATTGCAATCTTCCATCAAATGCAACAAATCTTCAGCAGTTTCGGCGGATTTTGGAGTACCACATCGAACCAATTCTGTGACCAGTCAAAAAAATTCAGTTGGAATCACTTTATGCGTGAACGTATGAAAATAATCATAATGAACATACCATCAATCACGAGTTTGAAAGTCATAACGTTCGGTAGAGCTCTCGGCTCGATGAACAGGAGTGGGCCAATGGGTTGAGGAGTTGTATCATTCGGAATATCTTCACGACCTCGTCTCGCGCGATGTGATGATATTTGTTGATCCTTTTGCGAACAGTCCGTATGAGTGTTGCTGTTGGAGTTTCGTCTATCGCGAGTAGCAGCATTCATCAACGCCATCCTACTTCCAAACCCAATCGTCAATCGGTTCATAACGGGTTGGGAACTTATCTTCCTTTCCTTCTCTAACATTGTTTGATTCTCTCTACCCTGGGGATTTAAATGACTGGCCATCCCAATCGCCGTCATATTCTGTGGTTGATTACAATTTGAGGAATACGGTGATCTGCTGATTGCTGTGGAATCTATTCCATCCTCGAACATACGCTTTTGCTCAACTGTTCCATCAATTTGACTGAGCAGAGATGATCCCCAATCAGAGATTCTTTCGATTGTGGACCTCTTCTTTCTAGCCTGCTTTGGATTCACTACATTCTGAGCCAGGGCCTGCAAGATCTCTTGAGCTCTCTCTAATCCTCGCTCGCTACCGCTTTTTATCCACGATTTGATCACGGCTGTTGGTTTAACAAAAAGTCATAAATGCATAGTAGTGACATACAGCCGTCCAAAACAAGATTTGATTAAAAAAAAGAGACTTACCATTATAGCTCCAAATATTTGGCCGAACGGGCATGGTAACTAAACGTCGCATCTCTTCCAACGTTTGCTCTGCCAAAATAGCCTCTTCCTCACTAGCCGTAAATCTCCGTTTCACAACATCTCGGCATGTTTGACTCGCTACTCCATTTTGCTTCCAAGGTTGCTGTCGCCGCAACTGCCTTCCCGCTTGTTGCGTTTGCGTCACCTCGGTAGAAAACATGATCGACCGATTGGCATGAGCTTCGATAAGGGCGTTGTAACTGAATGCATCCGGGAAGAATGATAATGCCCTTTCATCTTTGTCAGTTGTATCATTTCCCATGGCATCATAACCATCGTAAGCATCATCATGTTGCTCGCTCTCCATCTCATACTTTACTCGTTCCATCATCCTTTGCAAGATGAGACGCATTTCATACAAGGAAGGATTTGCCTGTCTCGACATGGATGAGAGGATGATGTTGTAGCATATCCTGTCGGGTGGGGGTCTATGAATCTTACCAATCTGCATCGATGATGATGCGTCGCCGCCATCATCCTCAAAACTATCATACAAAGCTTCTTCCATAGATTCAATCAACTCCATCATGGCTTTCATGGCCGATGCTTCCAATCGAATCCGATTCTGAAAAAGTGCTTTGGCATCATCACCATTCTCATCATTACTGTTGTTGACATTTTTTCCGTAACTTTTCTGTGTACGACTGTACCTCCGTCGTCCCTCTGTCGACGTTGCGGACGGTATCAGCACTTTGCCGGCACCGCCACCGGCACCGCCTCCAATACAGCGCCCCCAAACTCCCAAAACTTCGCTGTAGTTTCTCACATCTGGACATGCCGCCCCGTCCGCCAACAATGCATATTTTTTCGAATCGACGCGGGAATTGAAGGCTCGAACGAAGGAAATGTCTGACGAATACTCTTCTTCCATGAGGGAGAGGAGAGAAGATGACTCTTTTGCGGCTTGTTCCATTTGCGTCATTGCCTCCATTTCTTTGTTGTGATTGTTGTTTGCGAAAGTGGATGAAGAAGAGGAATGGGATTCAACGACATTTTTCCAAGAGGTCAATGCCAAATTAAACATTTCTTTGGTTGGATGTGGCGCCTCCCTCCACATTGATGTCGGAGAGAAATTTTCTAGTTCGTTGGTGTTGCGATTATTTTTCATCGAGTTCATGGAAGTAGTTTCATCGTAATAGAGTTCATCATTATTGTTGTCAGTAGCGATTGTATTGTTACCACCGCCATCAGCGATCGTATCATTCATATTGGAATCACATTGTTCTAGCCAATTCCAAATGATTGCCCGCCTGGCTTCCACTCCCTCGAGGCATAATTCTAATAGTCGCATGGAAATTTTGGCTTTGAAAATGAACTGTTCTCGACTTCCTTGTTGCTGTTGTTGTCGTCGTTGGTGAATATTTCTATATTTTTCGGTTGCATTTTTCGAATACGACGATAAGGTAGAAGGATCAGCACATTCCGCGAGCAGAGGCCACACGAGAGAGTGTACATCTCGCTTATCTAGCATTCGTATTCGTGAGATGTGTTCTATTTCCGAGAGGCGTACTTTGAGAATATCTATTGTTCGAGGTAGACTGCGGTTTGGATCATTATCGGTTGGAGTGTCGATAGCGGAGGAATCATGGGGTGGTTTTGAGGTTGATATTGCTGTTGTTGCGATTTGTCGGATTGGCAATGATGATTTTTGAGAATTTGGAACGGGAATACGTTCTTGGATTTTGCTATTGATTGTTGTTGTCGTATGGATATCACTGTATTTTGATAATATCGAAGAAAATTTTCGGGACGGTAACTCGAGGTTCGGAATTTTCCGTGGATGTCGTTGGAGAGCATTATGATGCAATGACGATGACAGGGTCGTTCTTATTGCATCGAAGTTTTCTCTATGATAAGTCAGAGGGCTAAACGCCCTCCTTGAATAACCGTCATGGAAAGTTGTAAAGAAGTTGGTAGCTGGCGGAAGAAGATGGCTTCTTTTGCAATTGATAATATGACGCCGAGTTGCATGGTAAGATGATGAAGATATTTTCATTGTCGAAAAAGTAACATCCTATTGCATTGTATTCTTGGCACTCCGGCATTTTTTTGTAGAATTTTTTATTTTTATTACTTTTCATCCTCGCTACGATAGAGTAATTAATAAAAACTACGTACTTAGTAGCTATGTCAACTTTTTCTGTTTCATTTGTTTGTGTCTGTCCATCGCATCTAAGAATGGTACCTACAACACTGAAACAATCTTTCAATCAAAACTACCATAGCAAGTTAATTTTTTTAATATGAAAAACATGTTGGCGTTTCAAGGTAAAATAACATCCATCTGGACTTCACAGCCATCCACTTTTTAGTTTTTATTGCTTTAACACCGGGCGGTATTGTAGACAGACATAAGTAGATAGTACCTCTCATACGTGGTCCATGAGTTGTGATAGTACTGTATGGTACTATAAAGCCAATCATAGGAAAAAATATATATTTCACGGTGACATGAAAAAAATGCCATACACAACACATCCATCATCATCACGCCCTTGTGCTCACTCTATCTCTTTCTTGCCATTTCACATCATAAAATCATGCCATCGACCTTTTCAGCGCACAACACCACCGTATACTACTAGGACAACTGTTACCGAACACCCGCTCCGAGTTCGAAGCCGAAACCATCTGCATCTTTTGATATCATTTACATATAAGTCCTGCCTGCAAGAGAAACGATTCCATTCTACGAACAAGACCGCCCAAAAATAATCGATTCATTTAGGACGAAACTATAAAAAATAAAATGGTTCGGCACCACGTCAAGAAAAAATCCTCTTCCCAAAGCAACAAACACAATAAAATCAACAACGCAACAAAGAAAAAACAAGAGGAGAAAAAACGTCTCGAAGAGGAATTGGAAAATTTGGATCGATTTGCCGGTTCCAGTGAAGAAGAGGACGACGACGACGAAGACGAAGACGATGGCGATGACGATGGGGAGAGTAATGACAACGTTGGAGTTGGTGGAAAGGGAGAGCGAGCGGTGAACATGAAAGACGATGATGACGAGGACAGCGACGGCGATGAAGAAGAGGAAGAAGTGAAAATGAAGCAACCTTCTGCCTCCAAACATACCAATCCACAAATTTCCAAGTCGAACAAAAAAATGACTAGTACCAACATGGAAAATAATGAAGGAAGCGACGACGAGGACGAAGACGAAGACGACGAAGGAGAAATTAATAGCGATGATGATTACAAAAATTACGAAAATCATGATGACCAAGAGTCCGTCAGCGATGACGACGACGACGACGATGACGACGACGACGGACTCGCCTTCGAAACAACCCGCTCCAACGGAATGGCCAACGCCATGACACGCATCCTCGGCATGTCCGCCCCGACGCAATCGTCATCCGCCTCCAGTACTACTAAGAAATCCTCCGAGAATAAATCCGACAAACCGACGTCCACCGCGCCGGTAATCCTATCCAAAACAATAACCCCCCTTCAAAAATTACAACAAAAACTCAAAAACGAAGAACGCTCTCTCCGTCAAAAACGACAGAATCGACGCATGGAGAACTTATCGGCCATGAGATTGCCGTTGGCCCCGAGTGCGGGTATGTCTGCGGAGAAGCTGTGGAAGTTAAAGAAGATGAGCGAGTCGAAGATTGGTAGGCGGCAGGATGAGAAAAAGAGGAAGAGAGAGGATGGGGATGATGAGGAAGAGGACGAGGATGACACTGATGGGAAGCGCAACAATGAGGTGGACGCGAACGCCATGGCCATAGCCAATGAAATAGAAGCTGAACGATCTCATCGTCGGATCGCCACGAGGGGAGTGGTGGCATTGTTCAATGCCATTTCCAAGCATCGGCAAACTGTGCAAGCGGAGGAGGCGAGGAGGGAGGAGGAAAGGATTCGATTGAGGGAGGAGGGGAGGGCGATGAAGAAGTCAAAAATGAATGGGCAGGGCGGGGAGGGAGATTCTTCGGGGAAGACTACGACCAAGCATGGGTTTTTGGACATGATTAAAAAGTCGGCGATGGGTGCTGCTGGCGGAGGAAGTAATGCTAATGCTACCGCTGCTTCTGCTGATGCTGCCAGTGAGAAGGACAAGGATATATCGAACAAAACGAAGGATGAGGGAAAGAACGAACAGAGTGGAAAATCGTCGAGTGGGGCCGTTGGATGGAGTGCTCTCAAGGATGATTTTATGATGAATTCCAAGTTAAAGGTGAGTTTCATATTTTATTTTGAATATTACAATTTTGTACCTAGGTACTGTTGCTATTTGAAGCAATTCTTCACCCTGCATCTTTCTTAGTTTTTGATTTTTTCCGTTCTTTGTCATCAAAACCTATCACAGGATTGGGACAAGGAAATCTCGGATGATGACGATGATGACGATGATGATGATGCCGCACCAATGGACAGCAAAATGAAGGGACAAAAACGCCAAAAGGTTTAGATAATATCGACGCATTTCAACTAATGGTTAGATCTAACTAATGAAGGAAATTGTAATGACATCGAGTTTCTCTGAATAAAATCGATGAATTGTTACCTTTTTAATGTACGTGTCACACCGTGGTAATGAAACTTCTGAGTACTTTTGAGAAGTAAGCTCATCAAAAACATATCTTCTAAGTGCAGATTGTCAAAAAAATTGATTTTGAATTGCAGAATGAAAAGATCATATATCAAAATGTCAAGATTGACTTGGTATGTGACCGAACCTAAGCGAGAGTTTATTACCAAAAGATACTGAACTTCAACTGTGCTCCATCTACACATCAAACTTCTTGTATTATTCACTCCGATATCTTTCGGTAATGGCATTCACTATTGCCAAGTCCTTCCAACGTGAGGAAGAAGTTATTATTGAATTGGAAATGTTGGTCCACACACAATTCTCTTCACTATTGATTCTAACAATCAGCTGCTTGTTCTCTGCGCCAGAGTACAATACTTAGAACATATGAAACATGGATATCCCCTCACGGGGTGCTTCTTGAGACCCATAATGAGCCTAGGTTCGGGAAGACATCTATCTTACCTTCATGAGTCTCCTCCGTCTCACTCTCTATCTCTAGAGAGACTCAATACATCGATCGATCACAAGTTTTAAGGATTGACATGATAGAAAGGCGAACAATTATTTGTAACAGTTTATGACAAATGATAACATGACACAAAAGCAAGAGTGCTGGTACACGATGAATGTCGCAATGAAATCTTTACGTTTGGTCAGAGTATTGTCCATAAACAATAATGCAACTTGTCAGCAAAGTGCTGTACGATACATCCACCCCGTTCAATGCATCGAGGCCACGCGCGCCTTTCCACTTGTTCGCTCTTGACACTTCTATCATCTAAGTCAAAATACCCTCCTTTTTACGCCTCCAAATGTTAATTGTTCGATTTCCAACAATGCTCTCTCTCAACTCCCCTATTTTTTCTACTATTTCATTCGGTAAATTATTCAGTTGTCTTCGCCTTCTTCGAGACGGGCTCACTCCCATTGACCTTCGTATCCGCCACGAAATTCTCATCATACGCCGAATCATGAACCCCCGCTGCCCTCCCCGATGGATCAGCTCGTAACGCGAACGACGCATCCCAATTCATGGCCCTTTCCGTTGAGCATGCAATGCTCTTTCCGCCGGGTACGGTTCGTTCGGCAGATTCTCCGGGGAAGAATTCCTCGAATATCATACGGTACCGATAGCCTTCTTTGGTAGTGGGGGTGTTGTGCGGGTATCTGTTGGCGGCGCTGGCGAACATTTGGTCGGACACTTCTTGTTCGGCTACTGCTTTGAGGTGGTCTACCCATCCGTATCCAACACCTGGATGGATTCGATGATAGTACCATGAGCGCAGAAATCGATCATTCAGTCAAACGTTTAAAGTATAGAAGTCAACAATATTGGCATTGGGTACAAGTGGAAGTCCTACTGTCTCACCGTCACTGAATTGCTCCTTCTGTCTCCACAAAATATCCGAAGGCAAATACGGATCATCGGGAGTGTCAAACGCTTTTCTAATAATATATTTCTCAATCCTGGTATCCTCCTTTTTCACATGCGGCCCCTTCACAATCATTTTTTCCTTCGGATCCAAATTCATCGCCACCTGAAGAAAATCGGCATCCAAAAAGGGTGTTCTCGGTTCCACTCCCCAGGCCGACATGGCCTTATTGCAACGCAGACAATCGTACATGTGAAGCCTGCTGATCTTATCCACCGTTTCGTCGAAAAACTCTTGTTCGTTGGGGGCCTTATGAAAGTAAAGATACCCCCCGAATACCTCATCGGCTCCTTCCCCGCTCAACACCATCTTAATCCCCATGGCCTTGATCTTCCTCGACATGAGGTACATGGGAGTCGAGGCCCGAATGGTGGTGACATCATACGTTTCGATGCTGCGAATCACTTCTCGAATGGCATCGGCACCCTCTTCGATGGTGTAAGTGTAAGCGTGGTGGATGGTCCCGAGAAAGTCGGCGACGCGCTTGGCCGCGATGAGGTCGGGACTGTCGGCGAGTCCGATGGTGAAGGAGTGGAGTTTGGGGAACGAGGAGGAGCGACGGGCGATGTTGCGGGCGCAGATGGAGGCGACGAGAGAGGAGTCGAGGCCGCCGGAGAGGAGGACTCCCCAGGGGACGTCGGACATCATGCGGCGGGTTACGGCTTTTTCGAAGGCGTGGCGGAGGACATCCTTGGAATGGCAAAGATCGAAGATGGTGAGCGTGCAAGAAGCGAGGTCATTTCGTTGGCATTATGCAGAGAATAAAGAAATGTGAGACCATCGCCTTCAATAGCAATGACGAACATAGAAAGTAAAAACACTGTAATGCAGTGGACACGACACACCTCTTGAAACTTTTCCTTCGGAGGAGGCAAACCGGGCTTCATCTCCGGAGCCCAATTGGGCTTATACCACCTGACAAACTGCCCCGCGTGCTCGCCCTTATTGCAATAAAAATGCCCCGGCGGAAAGTTCTGAAACTTGGTACATTCGCTCACCAGACTCTTCATCTCGCTCGCCACGTACACCGATCCGTCATTGGCCCAACCGATATACAGGGGAGTCTTTCCGATGTGATCCCTGCAGATGAAGTACGTATCGGAGGATTTATCATACAAAATGAAACAAAACATTCCGCGCAACTGATTGGGAAGATCGGCAGAAGCACCGTATTCCGCCCACAATGGAAGAATGACCTCGCAATCCGACCCCGTCATGGGGGTGTATGGACTGTTCATCGATTCCAAACTCTTGAGCAACTCCTTGTAATTGTAAATCTCTCCGTTGGCCGCGACGATGACGTTGCCGTCGCGAGAAACGAGGGGTTGAGAACCTGACTCGGGATCCATGATGGCGAGACGTTCGTGCGCGATGCCGTGGTTGAGAGGAATGCCAGACGAGGGATCGGCGTCGACGACGATGTAGCCGGACCAGTCGGGGCCGCGGTGGCGGAGCTTGGAGGAGCATTTGATGAGTTCTTTGCGGAGCTCATTCGAGTCGAGGGCGGAGGAGAAGATGGCGAATATGCCGCACATTTTTGGAGTTCGG
>JALLPE010000178.1:0-17065 GCA_036940025.1 Conticribra weissflogii
ATGATAATATTTATGAGTATAATTATGATAATATTTATGAGTATAATTATGATAACAATTATGATAATAGTTATGATACCATTTATGATAACAATTTTGTCAATAATTATGAAGACAATTTTGTTAATAATTATGATAACAATTTTGTTAATAATTATGATAACAATAATGATAATAATTATTATGATAACAATTATGATAATGATTATTATGATAACAATTATGATATTAATCAAGATATTATTTTTGATATTAATTATGTTTATAATTATGTTTATAATTATGACATCAATAATTTTAATAATTATGATAAATTTTTTTAATAAATATGACAATAATTATGAAAATAGTTATGATGATAATTATGATAATAATTAATATTGCATGGATCATGATAATAATTAGTATAAAATTTGGTTTAAAAATTAGGATAATAAGAATTTGGTCAATAATTAGGATAATAATGAGGATAATAATATAGATAGTTATTAGTATAATTTTTTGGATAAAATTTTGAATAATATTTTGAATAGAAATAATGAAAATAATTTAGATAATAATTATTTTAATAATTATTATTTGAAAATAATCATGATAATAATCATGATATTATTTATGATAAAAAATGTTAGTTTTCAAAAAATTATGTTCTTTGATGACTGAATTATCTATATTCTTTTTTCATTTGAATATGGAATGCTCCTTTCTTTTTTTCGATTGTTAGTAATTTTCTCATTATTATGTTAGCTTTTTAGGTTTTCTGACTGATTTTATTTCAAGTGTCACTCTTCCACATGGCAATATTTATAAAGCACGTAGTGCATTCTTCGCCCATGATTGCCACCAAAAACATCCATTCTGAGAACTCATGATTATTATCATGATTATACTCATGATTATTATCATGATTATACTCATGATTATTATCATGGTTATACTCATGATTATTATCATGATTATACTCATGACTATTATCATGATTATACTCATGAGTATAATCATGATAATACTCATGAGTATAATCATGATAATACTCGTGAGTATAATCATGATAATACTCAAAAAGAGTAACACTCAACGTTATTACGGTTCTATGACAACAGGTATTTGTTTGTGCGTGTTATTCATTTTTTTCAAGTATTTTAAATTTTGCCTAGTTATTTGAAACTAAATTTTTCTGTCAAATGCTATTACCTGCAACTTCTTTGATAATTTTTTTGGAAGGAATCCCACTCCTAAAATATTGTCTCTATGGAAAAGTTTTCCGGAATAAAAAAATCTCTCTGGACCAACAACACGCGGGGCACAGAAAACAAGCGTTCGTTGGACGCCTGCATATTGTGCCTGATCAGAGGCCACAATGCCGCCATGGACCTGCTCCACCTGCACCTTCTTTAACATCAATTCCAAATCCACCAGATGCTCGGTGTGCGATACAACCCGCCCCCCGCGTCCCGACGACAGTAACGCATCTGCCAATAAGGCTCCCGCCATTATCGACTTGACGGAGTTTTGCGCACCTCGTCGTCTTTCTCTCAATGAGAATTCCGGATCTAGAGAGCGGAAAGGTGCAGGAGAGCAACATCATGACGAAAGCAGCAAATCCCACGGAAATGGTTGCGTTGGTAGCAAGAGTCGAAAGGAAGTGGATCGAATTGTCGGCGGCGGCAGCATGGAATCTCATCGAAGCCGCAAGCGTCGGTTGGCCGTTCAAGGTGTGGAGAATAAGGTCGACCGTTTCGAACTCAGAAATTTCGGCAGTGATGGCAATGACATCAAAAATGGGAAAAGTAATCACGGCGGTGGCGGTGGCGGTGGCGGTGACGAGGACTCCGCAGAAATTCATTTCGGAAAGCAGGCGGCGCCGAACAGAAAAAAATTGCAGAACAAAAACAAATTTGAACCTGCAACAAACCATGTCAACACAACAGAATCGACCAAAGTCAAAAGCTTGTCTAACGTGTCGACGACTGTACCGAGCAAGCGACAAAAGTGCATCGTGGACTTGGAACAACACGACGATGACGACGAGAACGATTTCATACCGGATCCCAAACTAAAGACGCAATCACAATCTTTTGCCAATTGCGCAAAAGAGCAGAATGGATTGAATATTAGAGAAATATCTCAAATGAAACGTCGCATGACCAAGTCCATTCCTGAAATGCAAAATGACGCAATTCAAAAAAACTCGCGCCGTGCACAAGATGATAAAAGAACGATTAAACGTCTCTCGCGCCTTGACAATTTCCATCATGACAACAACAATACTTCTTTCTCGAAAAACTCCAACGCCATCAAACATACCTACATTGC
This sequence comes from Conticribra weissflogii, assembly GCA_036940025.1. Taxonomy (NCBI): domain Eukaryota; phylum Bacillariophyta; class Thalassiosirophyceae; order Thalassiosirales; family Thalassiosiraceae; genus Conticribra; species Conticribra weissflogii. Next base: position 2,317 of record JALLPE010000178.1, read on the forward strand.
AATGGATCGACGAACCAGCAACATCAATCATGATCCCAAATCTCAAAATAACGATGCCGAGAATATGACTACCCCCCTCATGACAGACTTTTTCAAAACACAACCAAAACAACCGTATCCACACGAATCCGTCGACACCCTCATGAAAAAAGCCAACTACATCCTCCTTCACACCTTCGGGTACACTTCTCTCCGCCCCCTCCAGACTAAAGCCGTTCAAACGGCACTGCAGCGCAAAAGCCAAATCATCATTATGGCCACAGGCGGTGGCAAATCGTTGTGTTATCAGATACCAGCTCTCGTCAATGGTGGAAGCGGCAACAGTCGCAGCAGTAGTCTACCAAAAGAGAAGAATCATGTCTCAGGTGACACACGTCCCGAAAATTCCAAAGTGACCATCGTCATTTGCCCCCTCGTGGCATTGATGGTCGACCAAACGACCAATTTGTACAAAAGGGGGGTCATGACGGCGGCATGTCTAAGTAGCAGTGTTGGTGCCAAGGCCAAAGTGGAGATTTATCTACGGTTGCAACTCGACAATGTGACGAATAAGAAGGAGACAAAAGGGAAAGGGAAGAAAGCAGTTGTGCAACCCGAAGAGATACTGACTCCGATTCATTTATTGTATGTGACCCCGGAATTGTTGGAGACGGATCGGTTTCGGGCGGTGCTCACGAAACTGGATGCATTGGGTCGATTGAATATGTTTGCTGTGGATGAGGCTCATTGTTTGTCTACTTGGGGACATGATTTTCGACCAGGTGGGTGTGAGATTTTTTGTCGCGAAGGACACTTCGTTTCGATTGTACTTTATTCAATCGTTAATCATTTCTATCACTGCTCGAATCATCACAACTTATTCACGAACGAACGTCACCGCTTATGCGGCAACAGCCTATAGAAAGTTGACGTGGTTGCGTGAGGCCTTCCCATCAGTTCCTGTGATGGCTTGTAAGTGAGAAGACTCGTTCATCGGTTTTTTATTTCTTCCGTTGATTCTTGATCACGTACTATACAAACTTCATCACTCATGCCTCGTCATACATTTCAAAATGTTAGGCACAGGAACGGCAACTGCCAAAGTCATCGACGACATCCGTGAAATACTCTGCCTCGATGGCAATAAGGTGCCTTGTATCATGGGAACATTCAACAGAGAAAATATTTCCTATGAGGTTCGCTTTAAAGATTCTCTGGTGAGTTGTATTTGAATGGAATTGTCATACTTATTCATTTGCATTGCTAACAATGAACGATGTTTCCACAAGAATACAAGAGAGCCTCAGGGCGCAATAAAAGATCTAGTAGCTGTGGTGAAAGAGCAACATGAAAAAGCGAAAAAAGAGAATGAACCGTGCAGTGGTATCGTTTATGTCCACAAGCGAGAGGATTGTACCTCGTTGGCGATGCACATCACCAAGGTTAGTCGTTTTTCTCCAGTTCCTCATGAAGTTGCATCGTCAACCACTTATAACAAACATGGCTTCAATTACATTCAACATATCTAGGCCACGGGTTTCATGGCAGCTCCTTACCACGCCGGTCTGAAGGATTTTGAACGTGACGAAACACAACGAAAGTGGAGCGACGGAACAATTTGCATTGCGGTCGCAACTGTTGCATTTGGAATGGGCATCGATCTTCCGCATGTTCGTTACGTCTGCCACTGGACCATGGCCAAGTCTCTGGAGGGATTCTACCAGGAGAGCGGGCGCGGTGGAAGGGATGGGAAGCCGTCGCTCTCCATTCTTTATTTTTCGAAAGATGATGCATCCAAGTTTGCGTTTCTTGTGCGAAAAAATGCTGGTAAGATTTTTCACCAAATAACCGGACTTAGTCTATTTTAGCAGTCTCCTAATTCTTTGCTAATTTCATAGAGCGGGTAGCACAGAAGACAGGCAAACTAGATGGTTCGTCGTCGCGGAAAGCAGATCACAGTCTCTTGGAACTGGAAGGAATGGTTGACTATTGTACGAAACCTGGATGCAAGCGCAAATATGTCCTCAATCATTTCGGAGAAAAGATTGACGCCGATTCAGTGTGTAGAAAGACATGCGATTATTGTCGCGATCCAATGAAAGTCCAACGAGCCATCCAGGCTTCTGAATGTATGTCTTCCGTTGTAAAATCTTACCATGCGACTAGAGCCGGAAAGAATGGAGGATTTCAGAGTGCCAAAATGTTTCATCACAACCCGCTTGCATCTGATGAGAGTCAAGATGAAAACGAATCCGATGATTACTTGGGAGGGAATGATGAGCCCTTTGGTTTTTCCGAATTTGATCAATTTAATGACACACAAACAGAGCCAAACCAAAAGGGGTTTGTGAAGGCATCGAAGGTGTTAAATAAGTATGAAGTAAGTTATTGGGCTTTATTCAACGGTCATTCCACATCTATTATCTTATCCATCTCGCGTTTCACCATTTGTCAGATGAAGGAATGTCAAACAGGTAAGAAAGGAGGATTTGTAAATTTCAAAACTAGGACATTTGAGCAGTCCGACGAAGATAAAGAAGCACGAAGACTTCGTCCAGTGGAAATACCAGAACATCTGCGAAAAAATATGCCAGATCCGTTGGCAGGTGCGTATAAGAAGAAAGGTGATGGTGAAAAAAACGCTGATGCCAAACCTAGTGAAGCGTACGCATCAGAAGCTGAGAGGTTAAAAGCAGAACTGGAGGCGCTGAAAAAGGAGAAAGCCTTGTTTCTTGAGAAAATGAAGCAATCTCGGAGTACCGGTCCTTCTACACCACTTTCTGCACCGTCACTCGCTTTCAAAAAACGCCTTTGATTGATGTCTGTGAGGTGACTTTTTAGACCGAGATCATAATAATTTCAAAACTAATCTTCATATTCATACATTCTTTTACGTCATCAAGTGTGAAAAATGAGTACAACAAAGTTAGACTATTTCGGATCTGGCACGACGGAACATTTTGCTCCTGAATGCCAAACTGGGTTCAGTATCACCAAATTATTAGACAACATACATCGATTTTGTTGTTGCTTCTTCCGTCTAGTCTCGATGACAGAAATTTTATTGATTCCATCGTATTGATCATTCGGTTTGGAAAGCGTTATGGGTGTAGCACATTAAAATAGATAAAATGTAATCATCTCTGAGCTATGAAATCGCCATCGAATCAATAGAATATCGTGCCTTTCAAATCATAGTGCCCAATGTACTCGGTTTTTGCTGCATAAACGACGATGAATCCCATGAAGAATAATACCATCAATGTTTTTTGCAATTTTTCGCATATTTTTCTAACCCAGTCGCCCACTCATCGGGTCCCAGACCAAACGGCGTTCTAACGGTAGTAGGCCCTTTTTTGGTGTCACTCTCTTTGCAAGCACGCTCAACTTGACCTTCGATCCACGAACAAATGAAGTGTTCCCAAAACAAATATTGAATTAAAAAGTAACTAAAAGGGAATGAAGCACAAGAATAAAAGCAATGCAGAAATATCGAGGATAAACATACCACAATGATCTCCCCAATTGCAATCGTCAAAAAACAGCATTCGATCATAACGAACTTTTGTCAACTCCCTCAAAATAGGAAAATGAGTAGCACTCTTGTTCGAACTCAAAGGAGGTTGTCGTCCAATCTGATTGATGTCCTCTCCCTTCCAATCTCGTCCCACTACCAAATCCCAAACTGTGATACCGGGAACGACCTCGAGTAATTTGAGGGCGGCTCGTCCTATGCGCTCGGCTTGCGGAGTATCGGCAGAGGAGGCGAAGCATACTCTCATGTTCGTGTATTTGTTGTCGTGGTGGGCTTGGAGTGCTATGAGAGAGCCTTTGTGGAGGGATATTTTGGAGCGACCGGACCTGAATTATTATTTTTCGACGATTTTCGACGATTGATTTGAATGGTGTCGGTGGCGTGTTCATTTGTTTTGATGACCAAAAAGAAATAGCAACATTTGAATTTGTCCAGTGATCCTGGGGAATGACGGGTGACGGAAACAACGAAAATGCATTATCTTTGACTTACATGACACCAATAACGCCTTCACCTCGACCATTGAGGTCCCCCATGACGACATTGCTTTCGTCTGGGATATGAGACAGTGTGTACATTTCTGTGCATCAGTAGGTAGATATAGGCAAAGAAGGAAGTGGTAAGAAAATTGTGGTCAACACTGGATCACTTGAAGAAAAATTACAAACACGGATCTTTTGGAAAAGATTATAAACGATGCCATGCGTATTATAAAATCCAGTTACCTTGATCCCAGAAGCAAGCATCGAGATCAAACACAGTAAGCTCTGGAAAAGGACCGGTGGATGTCATCGCGATGCTCGTGGAGCACAATCGCGCTTGCTCCTGGGAAGATGAAAGAGTTGCGGTGGAGACCAGCGTTGGAGCAAGTCTTACTAGCGAGCGGTTACGAGTTAGGGTCGGCAATGGTTGAAATCCGGTGACCGCGGCGAAGAGGAATGCCGATTTTAGTGAGTGGGAGGTGATGCTCATCGTCATCCGTCGTTCGCAAATAAAATTGTTAGTATTAATATTGTTGTGGATGACGTGTTACAAGATTATAAGTGGGCTTAACTTTGGCTCACAAAAAGTAGGCGAAGGCCATAATCAATTTCAACACTCGACCCCAAGAAGCCCACCGATCTCATTCAATCCAATCGCCGTCACACAAAACAGAATCACATAAACAACTATGAACACCTCGACGACGGGGCAATTTCCAGGAGAAGAATCTCTGGAAAACTCCCCATTGCTCCCAACGATACCGTCCTCGAACAGCGAAGAGACCATCCGCACAACTCCAGCCGATGATGACCACAGCCCCGATTACCCAAGTCGGGTTGTCGAAGGGAGCACAACTGTTAATAGCAGCGGGGCCCTTCGATCGCGTCGTCGTGGAGCTGCACCCCCGCCTCACCTGAGCAGCAATGCACGTGTAGATCGCGGTAGAGGTACAAATTCTGGAAGTTACGAGAAGGTGGGTACGTGACTAGTTCGTCGACTTGATTCAGCCGAGAAAACTTGCCATTTTCGCCAGATTAATTTTTGCGAGTTGTGTTATTATTATTTTTTCCAACGATGTTCACATATTTGTGGAAATTATTTCTTGGCTTCAAAAATATTCTTCCCGGGGAAAATCGAAATAACCTCGTGAAACTAGCGGTTGAAGAATGTGAAGACTCGCCAACCACACGGGAATCAAACAAATACAATAAGCACGGTGGATATTTTTCATCATCTTCCTCCGTTTCCATTTCGGCCTTCGCCACCGGATCTGTAGATTCGATCCAGCGAAACATCAACAAACATCATTATTATTACAATCCGCATTCAATTGCAAGAGAATCATCGAACGTCGTTTCAGGAATTGAGAATGACGAGGAAGAGTTTTATTACGATGATACGAACGATCAGAGTTGGGTCTGTTCTTTTGGCACCGACGAGGGAGTAAGTGTAACAATGCCTTCATGAAAATTTGCTCCCGTTTTCTCGCTGCTTATTTCTATTTTTGACGCAATAATTTATGATTATTTTTTTACAGGATGGGATTTGGCTCAATCGGAATGATCCGCCTGGGGCTCTCATGGCGGTGATTGTGTGGATTTTATTAGGTAAATTCAAAATACCATACTCACGCGCACTACGTTTGCTTCGAAAGACTTTCGTCACTATAATTTTTGACGTTACTTTTGTGGCACAATCGTTTTAAATCGACGAAATTATCACCTGCAACCACGATGTAGCTTATTCTGGAATAACAGTGGCATTTCTAGCGGAATCGGATCATCTATCTCACATCCTGGCAATGATCTATCTTACAATATGCTCATTGGCACTGGCATCGCATGCTAAAACCATGTTTTCTGACCCAGGGGCCATTCCTCAGTGTGCAGTCCCAGTCAATTCGGCAGCGAGGCGGTCGGAAGCGCATACTATGTGCAGGTGAGAAAATAAAAGCTTTGATTAATTTATCGTGATGATGTATGTTTGCAAGTTCGAAAACTCTAGTCGTTTTTGTTTCTCACTGACAGCACGTGTCGAAGTTTCAAGCCCCCGGGGACACATCACTGCCGCATTTGTAATCGTTGTATATCGAGGATGGATCATCATTGTCCTTGGATGAATAACTGGTACGAATCTTTCCTTGTTTGATTCCGCCCTCCGTCTAATTGCAATCATTCTTATCATCTTGCCTTGCCACTTGTCTCATTTCTGCTCTTTCGATTCTTCTTCAGCGTTGGTGCTGCGAATTTTAGTGAGTTTTAGAGTTTGCATCATTCTTGCTGCTTCAAATGGCCACATCCTCATCAAGTCCTCGCTTTGATCCTTCATCTACGCGAAAGAGAGTTTTGTTTTATTCCTATGCTACACTTGGATAGGAAGCGCACTGGCTCTGGTTATTTTTGGATGCAACTATTTCTTTTGCAGAGAGGAGAGTTGTGAATTTTCTGGTGTGTTGGTTTATTTGGTACGGGTAATGACCTTAATTTGCATTGGAAGCTTGCTGTTCACTTCCACTATTCTATCGTAAGTTGTTTTTGATTGAAACAATCGGCTTCGTAGTTATTTTTATCCTTCATGGTTCGTTGTGATCGCTTCCTTTTTTTGTCTAAAACCGTTGAGCAAGGAATGTGATGGTCGGGATCATGACCGGATTAGGCACAATCGACCGTATGAAACTTTCACTGCAATCTACATGGAATAATTCAGAAGACGCTCCACTTCAACTGAAAGATATTTTCGGTATAGGAAATATTTTGACGTGGTTCCTCCCGATGGACCCTATTTTTGCCGACTACGATGAAGCACTTCGTTACAGTATGCCCCAGAGATTGTTAAGAGAGGGGAGCGACGGCGGGTCAGAGTGTTGAATGATGACGGGACAATATTACTGAATTTTGTGGGGCCATTGTCAGGGCAGAAAGCTGTGGATATTGTTGCAATCCCTTATTATGCGAGTGACCATGATTTAGCACTAAATCTGTTTGAGAGCGCATAACAAGTTTCATATTGCGGTTTTGAAACTAATGACGCTCGCGATTAACCGAAAAATAATAGTATCAACGTACTTATCAAGATCGACACACCAAATATTGAAATCAAAGAAGAATTTACAAGTACTGTTTCAGAGGTGCACGTTTCAAGAACCGACGAGAAATCTAATACATCATATTCACAATTTTAACGGCTCATGTCATAGTAAAATCACAAAAATATTTGGTGGAACAATAATGTTTGGAAATTTGTCCCTGCCATATGAAGATAATATTATCTGGAAATAAATTATCATGAATTTCACACCTCTTTCAAAATCAAATACGGATCATCTGCCAATCTCGCCCGATCACTAATCCAACCAAAGCCATTCCCACTCTCATCTCTTTCCACCAAACGGCTTGACTCATTGGAACAATCACCATCATGCAAAAGAATTTTATATCGTGTAACCGCGATGCATTCTTCGTCCCCTTCTTCACTACCACTGCTGCCATTATTTTCGTCAATTCTAGTATCCTTTGCTCTCGGGGAAGGAGGAGGGGGAGGAGGAAGAGTCTTTTTTTCAACAAAAGATCGTACATCGCCCAGAAAAATTTTCCCCAGTATGCATTTTGATTCGTCAATGTCGAATGCTTCTCGAATGGTGGCTCCTCTATCCGATGTGATTTGTATCTTTCCCATGACTTGATATTTCAAATTTGTCGTCGCAGGTGATGTTGATGTGACTGCTATTGCCGATGTTGGTGATGCTGAAACAAATAGTCGTTTTCTTTTGTCTGTCGTGATGCCATCAATTTTTGACAAATCATCCCTACTTATTGCAGTATATGGTTCCAATGCCTCTGCCGCGTTATCTGCAGGCGGCAATGGCTCGTCGGTAGGTGGCATATTTTCATCGCCGAACATTGCCGTGCTTTGTTTGTGTGATCCATCGTGCTGCCGGATTTGTTGTTGATCTGAGGGAGAGCGACCATGCATTTGATCGTTATCTTCGCTTGGTTTAGAAGATTTGTTTGGAAATTGAAATACGGACAGAGGAATGCTCATCCCATCGGCACTTTTCCTTCTGCGTTTTTGACCGAATTTTTGCTGGATGAAGAAATTGTTACGAACGTTGCCTCCATGAACTGGGATTGTTGAATAGTCGTTCCTGCCATTGGAACGGGGAAATGACAATTCGGTAATCGCGTCGCCTGGCCATGGATTCGCCCCGATTCGTCCCAGCAACGGATGAAGAATTAAAACCTCCTTATGTTGCATTGTTGCAAGGTCATGAATTTTGCTGCTGCCCACAACTACTGAGTCGCGCCGGGTGAACTGCGGAGAAAACGCCATTTCCAAATTCATTTGAAACTCCGAAAATGACGACTTGTACTTCCCCAGGATAGATTCGATGTCACGATTTGATGTAGCGGAAAAAGAAGAAAGGATGTTCGAAAATCTTGTGCTATCTAAGGGAGGATCCATGGTGTCTATCGAGGATAAAAAATGGAATTTTTCGTCCGCCAGAAAAGTAGTGTTCGCACGATGTGCAACACAAGCAGTGTTTCGAGTCTGGACATCATTTTTTTCCAATGTAGCATGGCATCGTTCGCGATTACCTCCCTCTCGAGCGGAATGTCGTCCATCCAGTCTCCGCCGGCGCTTAATGAAATCTCCTTCGTCGCCTTGTTGGTCGTCGCCGTCGAGCGAACTTTCGTTCTCCTTGGCACTTTTGCCGGTTGTGGCGGATTCCGCCGCATTCGTCGCAGACGCAGTCAAAGAAATAATATCACTAGCCTCGGGTCCCAAATTTCTGGGAATGTCGCGGCGTTTCTTTAATTTTGACGACGAGGACGACGACCTGGTTGGTAGGCTGTGCTTTTTGGATGTGGTGCCAGTTGTGGTTGAGTGACTCTTGTTCATGTTGTTGTTTCATCGTTGAGTCCACGCATTCGTCGTCAAAATGATGATGCGCAGTGTTTGCCGCGGATAGTTATTTTTTTGAAAAAAAAAGGCAAGAAGACTTAGTAGGTACACGGTTCGTATAGTACCATACACCCTACCTACTGTAGGTAATAAATTGATAATATTTTTCCACATGGTACCATCTGTAATCCTCCGTTGAAATTTTAGACTTTAGATATCGACCGTTGAACCGCTATTCACAATACTAACATACCAGACGGTACACCATCTTGGACTATTAGGATCGTACATTGCTATCTACCAGAGTAAATCCATCAGTATCACACCTCCACAGTCGTCAAGAATGATAATGGTTACTCTCCCCAATAGAACAACTCAGACAAAAAAACGTGATTCTATCTAAGTCGACCTAAAGAACTACGACGACAATGGCCCGCGGCAAAAAGAAATCCAGCAATAGCAGCGGCAAACGCAACCCCAGTCGAGGCAGAGGCTCCCAGCACGTCCGCGGTGGCGGCGGCGGTGACTTCCAAGGCCGAGGCCGAGGCCGAGGCCACGGGGGAACAGGGCCCAACCGCGTCGTGGGCCCCCCGCAATGCCGCCTCTTCTACCTGCATCAACACCTTGTCTTGCGATGTTTCAACTACCTCGACGATCGAGATAGAAAGAGCTGCTTCGTCGTCATGGGGTGGGGGGTGCAGAATTACGAGAAGCGGAAGGAGATGTTTATGAAGCAGAGGGAGCAGATGAGGCTCGTCATGGAGGCGAAAAAGAAAGAAGAGGAGGAGGAGGAGGAGGAGGAGGAGGAGCAGGTAAATCATGATAATGGAGGGGAAAATCATGATGATGCAACCGAAGGAGGGAGCAATCGCGAAGTAGAAAGAGAAGAGAAGAATTTATCCCACGAAATTCAGAATCTAGACATATCAGATGAAAAGAACGCAGCAAACAATAAACATGCCGAAAACATGAATGATCCTACCAAAGCATCCAAAGAGGTTTTACCTCCGCTCTTTGGAAGAACCGACCCCGATACCCTATTGGCGCGACTGAACACGAGGCGACTTCACCAGAGGTTGGTTCATTACAAAAAGGAGGAACGAAAAAAGAAAAAAATGACACAGGAAGAAGAATGTGGATCAGTTGACAATGAGAGGAAAATAGAAGCCAATGGAGATCAAACTTCATTTGAAGAGCAACATTCGATCATTCAATATTATGAAAACGATTTGAAGGGGAAAATGCAAGCCAATCGGTTGTATCCCAAGAATGTCACCGTCGAAGAAATGGCCGATATAGAATGGAACAATCTCCTCAAAATGGCATCGCTGAGGTGAGAAAAACTCCTAAAACTCCTCCTTGCATTCAACCAATGTTGACACTCTTAGGGGTGTTCCTCTAAAAATCAATCTTCAAATCATAAAACTGTCGTTGTGTTTTCTTCAAATAACAATAGGAATGGCGGAAATCAACTCCCACATGATCCCATCCCGACGCAATTTGAGCTCCTCCTCTTTTCGTCCTGTCCCCGTGCCGTGGCGGTTTTGGCGTCGTATCCTCGCAGCGGAAACAGTCTCATGCGTACGCTTTACGAGCATACGACTCTTCGCGTCACCGGGAGCGATATGCAAGGTGGATTGGCCAAGCACGGTGAGTGGATTAGTATTGGTGCCATGTATCAAATTTTGACCCGTGATGAAATTCGTCTGCAAATGAAATGAAATCGAATCAAATCAACTAAACACAACAACATGATCATTCAACAAAAACAATAAAATATCATCCCAATCGCCCTCCAGACCTCGTCGGAGAAATGGCCGTTACCACCAACAAAGTACAATTTGTTAAAACACACTACCCCGAACGACGTGGAACACCCCCCTTTCAAGCAAGCCGCGCCGTCCTCCTTGTCCGCAACCCGTTCGACGCCATCGACTCCTTCTTTAATCTAATGATGACGGGGACGCACACCACATCCATCTCCGATGATATTCGCGAAAAGACAGCACAGTTATGGGAGGAATTCGTGCTGAAGGAAATTCGTGTTTGGAAGAAGTTTCATTCGTATTGGCTCAATAGGGATATTCCATTGCTTCTGATTCGGTATGAGGATTTGATTAGGAGGCCGGATAGGGTCATGGAGAGGGTGATCCAGTTTGTGTTGGAGATTCAGAGGATGGGGTCTTTTTTTGGTGAGAGGATCGATAGGTGTATTCGTGAACAGGAGGAGATTGAACGCTTGGGATCTTATAAGCCTCGGTCTGGTGGAATTGGGAAAGCGTTTAGTAAGTATACCGAGAAGATTTTAAAGGAGTTGCAAGATCGGGAGTTCATCATGATTATGGAGCGTTTGGGATATGGAGACTTGATGAGAACTCCATGGCAGAAGTGGGCGGAGATGCCTCCATTGAAGGATTATGGGATTGAGTATTTGCCCTCCAAGTCTGCGACGGAAGGTGGGAATATTGTTGTGTTGAACAGGGGGGAGTTGGCCCGAGGTCCAAAGGAGCAGACTAATTGGAGAAAGATTAAGGTGGAGTTGGGAATTGTCGAGAATAAATGCAATTGCGAGAGATGCAAGAGTATGTCGAAGCGATGACAATCCTTTCTGAGTGGCTTCATCGGATTTGCACCGTGAGGTACAATCAAAAGCATTGAGGTCATTTTGTTTAATTTCATACCTTATGCAAAGAAGTTATGTTAAGAAAATGAATATTGTTTTCATCTCTTTTGAGATGAATCGAAGGGCTGTGTCTGATTTTAAACGGACGAGTGGCCCAAGTTTCCTTCTTCGTTCATCAAATCATCTTGCACAAACGGTGGTTTATCACGACATCGTACATCTTTGCCGTAAACAAAGTAGTTTTTCTCGTGCTCCAAACAAATTGTAACAAACTGTAGTGGAAAAGATTTGCGTAACTTTTCCGTGGATGTGGTGATTTTCTTTCCGGATACAGAAATATTATTGTGTTCTCTTCTGTTTTTCAGGACATCAAATCTTGGTCACTTTGTTACACTCTTAAGATAGGGTTAGATAGATTTGAAACAGGCAAATGTTTATGCAATAAAAAATGGCACATTCCAGTTAGTACTGCCCTAATGGAATTTTTCGCAGAAATTGAAACTGTGGAGTTGCTTCTGTCTCGCGAGTATCTCAATCATTGCAAAATCAACACACATGCCGCTTCAAGTAAGATATCACTCTCAAATTTTACTTCTATTACAAAATCACGCAATCATTGCCACATATCCATCTATTTCCCGCCAAAAATACCATCTACTTCTTCTCAACGATCTCCGCCTCGATAATGTTATCAACCTTCTTCCCACCACTCGACCGTCCGTACACCGACCCCCCCAATCCCACCGACAAACTCCTCCCATTGACATTCACACTCAAGCTCCCGATGCCCCGCTCGCTCCCCTCCATAGTCGCCACCCCCGACCCATACGGCCCGACCACCTGAAAACTCGCCTGAATCTTCGTGGAACTCTTCCCGTTCACCACCATCGTGCTCGAACTCTGCGAGAACGGCCTACTGACTTGAAGCGGCTCTCCCAACTGTTGCACCAACGACGCGTCGTTGGCAATCCTCCTCTGCGCCTCTTCCAACAGATCGTCCACCTGTCTCGTTTGCTCTGCCATCTCTTCGGCCATGTTGGATAACAGGGGAGCCATCATTCGCCCCGCCATGCGGAAGGGGAGGGGCAGGTCTCTGAGCATGGTGGAGAGTCCGTCGGTGATTTCTTCTTCGCGTTGCTTTTTGAGGAGTTGGGATCGTTTTTCTTCCGGGGAGGGTGGCGGGTTGTTGTTGGCGAAGGGGAGGAGGGATTTAAGTTTGTTGCCCGCTTTTTGGAGGAGGTTGCCGGCGGAGCGTTTGAGGTTGGACCAGTCGTCGTTGTCGTCGTCGTCCTTGTTGTAATTTCTGTTGGCGTTGCCGAAGAAGAGTCGGGTGTTTTGATTTCGACTCGGGATGGATCGACGGTTGAATTCGTTTCTCCGGTGTTGCGGCGGGAAAGGATTATTCGGAGACGATGACAGAGCTGCAAATGTACTCATTGATGATGATTCTTGCGTGGAGTGGAAAGCGGGAGGACGGGCTTGCAGCTGTATGAGCGAAGGAACCGTCGACGAAGGAGTCACAAAGGCCCAGCAAGTGGAAGTCGAAGAGCCGGAGAGGGTACCTACCGCGGCGGCGTAGCGGATGAGCCTTTTGCTTGTCAAGGACTTCTTGGACGTCATGTTCTTTAGTATCATTGAATTCATCGATTCGATAATTAAATAATTAATTTGTGAGGTGACCGAGACAAGGCCGGGATCACAATGTTTTTATTATTGAGAGAACAGATGAATGGGGTGGGGTGGACGGAGGGATTGTTTGTTGCCTCTTGAGTTGACACTGTCGACAAGAGAATTTCCTGTTCGTAATGCATCCATATATTATGCGAATTGAAAAATATTATTTACCACATGAAAAACTTCATAAAAAAATAATATTGTGGATTCGAAATCTTCAGCGCTCTTTGCAGTCGTGTCACGGTTCTCATCACTGATTCAACAAAAGATACAGATGTTTGTCAACACGATGAAAGGCATATTCATATATTTTATAGTTAAATACCTTTTACTTTCCAATCAAGTTAGAAATGCGTCATACATTAAATTCCCAACGACATGAAATTCGAAGAGAATCAAAGATCATCTCAGAATAATTAAGTGACAAGAAAAAACTGAAACTAGATGAGGTGTAAGGAAAAACAGGAAAAAAAACGAAAAAGGCGAGGAAAAGGTTTAGGGGAGGAAGGGAAAAAGAATAACAGGACAAATGAAAAAACAAAAGGAGGCAATAAGGGAATTCATGAACAAACAGCTATGGGAAAAAAGAACTGGCAAGGAAAAAAGGTATTGATGATAAGATCCATTCATCATGGGATCCCATAACTAGTCCTAAAAAGTATTCCTCTACTTTCAGTTTGAGCACAACAAAGTCAAAATGGATTTTTTTTCTCCTTTGATTTTGATATTACTTTTTCATCCATCATCAACCTCACATCCAACAAGGAAGTTGAATACAAAGGGATTTATGATTATCATTGTCTCTGTCAACATGCCCTCTTGATGCTGATTGAATGAAACCAGTCAAAATTATGTGTCTTTTGCAAAATTAAAATTATGACAGATCCATTTTTGACCAGATTTTTAGTTTTCATTTTGTTTGATGATGGTATTTCTTAACCCTAAGAATTCATACTGAAGTTGCCCATGGTGGACTTTCTGACCATCAAAAACACAATCATGGAATAAGATTCAAATTCGAATTATTATGTAATCATAACTGTACATTTCATTGCTTATATTTTGTGTCTGATATAGGTTGAAAAACTTGAAACAAAGGTATTTGTAGTGCAATGGACAGATAAATACCTGGCTCAGCAAGACTATTCTAGGTACTTCTTTTACTGATATAGAAGTCAGACATTTGTATAGTAGCATTTAAATGACACTTGTTTCAACTGCAGGTAGACCTAAATGTTTAGAAACAAGGGATAAGGCAAACATTGTGAAGACTTGAATATAATTCCATTCAAACAAACTGTTTGTCTTCCCTTTAAATGAATGATATTTAATGTAAATAATATATTAAACAAGAAAACATGATGTTGTCATCAGTGACAATCAGAGAAAAATCACTAACTTTTTGCTTCAGACATAAAAAATGAAATCATATTGTATTGAATTTTTCTATTTTGGGAGCTGCAATACTTGTTCATCTTTAAAATAAACACTATTGCCACTATCTTCATGGTTTTCAACCATACACACATCTCATCCGATGACATCAGAGAAGA
>JALLPE010000179.1:0-14294 GCA_036940025.1 Conticribra weissflogii
TCATTGCACTGGCATCATCAGCCAGGACCAGGAGTTAAAGCTTTGCAGGAAATGTTGTTGGGAATGGGAGTATTCTGACTGTCTTTGGCTGTCTAGATGAAACCTTGTCAGACAATTTTGCCCAAAGCCTCTCACCCCCCTGTGCTGCTCCAATCTTCCCCGCTTCACACTGTCAGCACAGTGCCACTCCCAACAAGCAACTTGTCAGCTTTTCTCAAAAAATTTCTTTTCTGTGATGCTCCAATCATTAGAGCACCACACCACCAATGCAGTAACGCTACCAGCCAGCACCGCATTGTTGTAGCTGTGCAGCTTTCATCCAGGAAAAGTTTTTGTTAGCTACAATTTTTTAATTTTTTTATCCTGCAATATATCTCTTGCCCCATTTGTTGCCTTTGTCATCCCAGCACCACCCTTCATCTCAGCGCTGTTGGCTTGGATTCATAATATTCTCCTGGCTCTCCTTTGTGGTAGACCCCCCCCAATGGCACTGACTATTTCCCCCAGTTATTTCTGCTTCAAAGCTGTTCTCCATGGCCTGCTCTATTATTCCACATGTATCCCATTTTCATGAGCTCAGTCTGTTGCTCCTTGGAATGAAAATTCAAGCAACACCAAAATTTGCATTAGTCAAAGTTCACATGAGTCATAGTTTGCAGGGTTTAGGGTGACACGAATAGGTTCAGGATTAAGAATACCATTTTTCACCCCAACTATTTCACTTGCCTTCACCATTGTTCTCCTACACAGACTATGGATAACTTCATGCCACAGCCCAATGCTGCAAGGCAACCTCTGCCAATGCCTGGTGTTGCCACCACAAGCATTACTACTGTCTCCAAGACACAGCTGCCCATGGGAAACATTGCTGCTTGTTTATATCCATTTGAACAAAACCTTGGAAATGCTGTCAACAACACCAGCACTGAAGCCATCAAAAATTGTGTTGCACAGTCAGGTGCCCAACACCACCTGATTGCTGCAACCATTGTTTCTGTGGGATGTTCAAGGTTAAACCTCTGCCCTTTACAATGGGATAATGATTTGGTGGCCACCCACCTCAAACTGAATGGAAAACTTTTTGCATTGGAAGGAGACCTAATCAACAACAATGGTTACTTGGTGGAACTCCCAGACTTGGTTTTTAATCTGGTTACAAATGCATATGCAGATCCAACAAATCCTACCATTGTACTTCCTTGGGTGATTACCCCACATTACAACAAATGGGTCCATAAGCAGCCAATGATGTGGGCACCACGGCTCTCAAGACTCAATGCATTGTGTCAGTATCTCATTCT
Organism: Conticribra weissflogii; assembly: GCA_036940025.1. Taxonomy (NCBI): domain Eukaryota; phylum Bacillariophyta; class Thalassiosirophyceae; order Thalassiosirales; family Thalassiosiraceae; genus Conticribra; species Conticribra weissflogii. Next base: position 1,302 of record JALLPE010000179.1, read on the forward strand.
CTGGCTCATCTGTGGTTAGCGCACCCTGGTGGCATTACACCCAGTCAGTTCTGGATGGACATCTTTCCAGTTATCAAGGTCAATGGCTTTAGCCAGCAATTGCCAGGCTCTTCTACATTTCTTTCATCTTGCCATCCTTTTTACTTTCAACAATGGGCCTGCCTCAGTGGACACAACATGTCCAATGCCTCCAGCTTGTCACCCAATCCTCCTACATCATTGCAACAGTGTCTTGCCACCCACTTCCCTGTGCTTTGCCATGACACGCAAATACAACAACATAATCTCATTGCTCAGGGCCTTGGGGTCATTGCCCACCAACAACAACTCCAGTTGGACAAAGCACACAGGGAGAGGGAGGCGGCCAAAACTAAATTGGTTGCATCCCTTTTTGGTGAGGAACATTTTCCCATCTTGCTCAGCTTACTCCATGTTGACACTGAACAAGAAATCATGAAGGCTTGCCCAGTTTATTTTTCATTGGCAAATGTAGGGAAGTTGGCACAGATGGCTACACTCAACAATACTCTGACGGCTGAACTAGTACAACCTAACAACCCTCCTCCATATCACCCTCAGTCCTGTCATTCTGCAGCATTTCCTCTCCCTCCAATGGCATCATACACACCCTGACTCAGTAACCTCTGGATTTTTGGCAACTTAATTCTCTTTGGAAGCACCAATGAAGAACAACAAAGGGCTCCCAACCTTCAGGCCACCCTCATCGAATTGGCCAACAGATCCATCACCAATGCTGATGCCAAAGACATTCTCCATCAAACCATCAACCTGCACAGTGAAAATCAGTCCCTTGATAACCTTTGATGCTTCAATGTTGTCGCGGCAGTCCTCCTCCCAGCAAATCATCCCTTTTGCTGCAATGTTTCTGCACACCTCCTGCAGTACCTCAACTTTGAGACCCAGTGGCGGTCGACTGAGACTACATCCCCCAAAATGCACCCAGAAAAGGGAATTTCCCACTGTCAATATTTTTCTCTCCAAGCCTCTTCATATTGGCATGACCAGGCCATTTCTAATGAAGATATCATCCTCCCCTCACCATAAGCTCTCATCAGATATGTGGAACTGCAGATCACTTGGGAACCAACAATATCATTGGTTCTCCATTTAATCCTCAACCGTGATGACATCTGCTGTATTGGTACCACTTCCATCCATGGCCCAACATCTGCGGCCTCTCCCATCTCCCAAAGCGACAGTAGGAGATATTACCTCAGTCACTAGCGGCCTTTCAATCACTAGTACCTCACTCCTTTCCTCCTTTCTCCACAATCTGTGTTACAACAATCCCCACCAACCCTCCCTGGTCTGCCCCAATACATCACCAAAATCCCAGGGGTTGCAGCTGCAACAAAACCACATCTTCAATGATACATTGTTTGGAACCTTCAAACATTGGTTGGTCAATGGAAAAGGTGTCAAAAGTCTGACCCTCTGGGATAAAATAGCAAAAGGAGAATTTTCTGCTCTCCCAGGTGGTCAGCAGCTGGCAGCTGTGTCTAGCCTACCACACCAAAGTAATGTGTAACCCAGATTGCCCTTTTGCTGCAGACCATGTGCCCTACTCAGCCTTGGAATACCGCCAATTGCATGTGTGGTGTGACCAGAATTATCCCAAGGGGGATTGACTCATTGGTGGGGGGGCCCACAAAGCTGAGTAACTGTGTAAAAACTAATATCACTTTAGCTTCCACTAGTCCCCTGTCACCAACTCTCCATCCTACCTCTTCCCCTCCTGTGCCCTCACAGCCACACCACTCCCAGTTTCCTCCAACACATATAGCCTTGGGAAAGTCAATTTCTTGTGATCTGGGCATGATCTGCCACTTGGGCTGGCAACAGTTTGACCACCATTGCAGGGGACAGGGTGATCTCATCCAGGTCCGCTTGTTCCTGTACCCAGTGGCCCATTTACTTCATCTGCTAAAGACCCATGGAGCCCCAGTTCATCTCCACAGTTCCCCTTGGGACAATGCCACCTTTGCTGCTGCCCTCAGCCGGGGTCCACACCAGTCCTGTCATGTTCACATTGACTTCCTGGAGGAAGAGTTTGTGGACATGATTATAAAAGGCCAGTGGATGAAACTCCCAGCAGAAGTTGCATCTACCCTGCCCAACACCCGCCTTTCACCACCTGGGGTCATTCCTCAACAGGACCGCCGGCCATGTTGGATTGGTGATTATTTCTGGTCTGGTCTTAATGACAATACTCTTCCACTTGCTCTGACAGATGCCATGCAGTTTGGGCATGCACTCCCATGCCTACTCCAACATATCCTCCTCTCCGCACCAACTGCTGGTCCTGTCTTCCTCAACAAAACCAACATCAGTGATGGCTTCTACTGGGTCAACCTTGCCTCAGGAGATGTGCAAAAGTTGTCACTAGCATTCCCTCCCAGACCAGGCATAGTCCTGCTCTTAGCAGTCCCACTTGTGCTCCCTATGGGATGGAAAAACAGCCCACCCCTCTTCTGTGACGTCACGAAAACAATCGCACACCTCACCAATGCAGCTCTTCATCGCCCATTGGACACAGCACTCCAACATGCAGTTGATGTTGCCGGAGGCCAATTTGACAACCTCACTCCCACCACCACACACACACCCCCATCATTTTATGGGACCTATCTCTCACCATTCAAGCCAACCCTATCAAATATGTGGACGTTTTTGTGGATGATTTTATTGGTTGGTGCAACATCCCCATCTCCATCAAGTGCAACGTGCATTGCTCCATGCCATTGATTTGGTAATCTGGCCTCTTAGCCCAGGTGACCCCCCACCAATGTCAAGGACTGATCTCCTTAAAGACACTCCAACAAGGTGACTGCTTTTGGGATATGCTCAAGCTTATCCTGGGTTGGATCATTGATACCCATTCTCAAACCATCCAATTGTCTGAACACTGGCAGGAACGCCTCCATGAGATTCTAGCCTCCATTCCCCTAACATGGCAATGTACAACCCTACAGAAATGGAGAAAAGGCTTGGTGAGAATTGTTTTATGTCCCTGACCCCTACCGGGGGCTTGAAACGTATACAGTGGAATCCAGGCCACCTTGACTGTATCACCAGGACATCGGATCACATTGGCCAAAGAAGTGCATGATGCCCTTGATATTTTTGGTGGCTGGCTAGAGAGCTCACTGCTTGCCCAACTTGCATTGCTGAACTTTTCCAACTGACCCCCATCGCCAAAGGCCATCATGATTCATCTGGCACTGGGTGTGGTGGTATCTGCTTCCCTGCGCCAACTGCATCAATTTGCAAAGGCTTCACCCAACACCCAATTCTCTGGCACCTCCGCTGGTCACAGCACATTTCTGATTTCCTTGAATCCAACAAAAACCCTCACAGAACCATCTCAAATTTGGACCTTGAACTTGCTGGTAACCTGCTCCATCTGGACTGTGCAGCACAGTGTTTGGATGATCAAGAGCATACTATCCTGAGCAACGGCAACAGCCTTGCAACCACCTTCTGGGAGCGTAACACCATCACCAACTCTCACCCAGCCTACCTGCTCCAGCTGAAGTCTGCCTTCACAGAGTTTGTTTGGGAGAATTATTTGTCCAAAAGCAATCCCATCAACGCTTGATTGGCTGAAGATTACATATGGGCAGTTGCCCATATGTTCCTTGCACTGGGGGCACAAGACCTCCACCTCACTCTCACTGGCAAGATTGACTTCCGCATCCAATGCATGTTAGCTGCCTGGAAACGGAAGGATCCTCCAGTTTCCTGTGTCAAGCCAATTCCCATACAGATCCTCAAACGCATTGCCTTTGTTGCGACAAAACTCCCACTAACCTCCAATTTGCTCCAAGCCACTGCCAACATGATCACTACTGCCTTCTTTTTTCTTCTTTGCTCAGGGGAATACACAGACTTGTCATCCACTGATGCCACACCAATCACCTTGCAAATGTCCAACATTCTCCATCACCAGCTTGACCTCTCTGCTGCCTCTGATGCTGAATTACTGCAAGGACATTCTGCATTGCTCACCTTCACACATCAGAAAAACGGTGTTGAAAATGAAGTCCTTTGTCTAGGCCGCAGTGGTGACCCATTCCTCTGCCCTGTTCTGGTCCTCGCTTGTCATACCATAATGCACCACCAACCACACACCTTCCTGTGCCTTTACATCCTTTGGACCCCAGGGTGTCACTTCTTTCTTCATCACTTCTCAGCTCCATCAGGCTGTTACCTTCCTTGGTATGGATTTAGGGTTTCTCCCTTCTGAAGTTTCTGCTTGTTTGCTGCATGCTGCCAGGGCAATGGCTCTCCTTGTGGCAAATGTTGACACCAATATCATCCAACTGATGGGTTGGTGGTGTTCCAACAAACTGCTTTGGTACTTGCACCTCACTGCTGAGCCAATCACCAAAAATCTTGCTATCTGCATACTTCATGCTGACTACTTCCTCATCCCCAGCCAGCTTGTTCCTCAACGATGACTTCTCTTTCTCCCTCCCTCCCTCCCTTTTCCTTGGATTTCATGGTGGTCAAGGCCCACTGTTGCTTAGGACAGTTGGGCCTCTGGAGGCAAAGTTTGGCAGGGTCCAATTAAGTGCTAGTAACTGTCCCATGTTTTTGCCACTCCTCCTCCACTTCTTCTTCTCTTAGTCGTACCTGGTAAGTAGGCGGTACAAATGAGCGAGTCTCGAACATGGTTACACCACTGGATTTGCGGCTAATATGATTTTTTTATTTTTTAGCGATATGACGTAAAAAATATTTCCCTCTGTTTTTTTGATCTGTATTGTGCGTGGCGGCTCGTGGCGGCGAAAAATTAAATACATACCGCGTGTTCTCTCTCACTAGCGAGAGAGAGTCGCGAGAGAGTCAACTTTCATAACATCTCCACCAGCAACTTCTCTTAAACAGCATCAACAAAAATCTGAATGGAGCACGAAAAAAACACATCCAAGTAACAAAGGTCATGAAGAAAACGACGTTAGCGTCGGCATCTGTGACTGCAGCCGCTATTTGTTCCGCCTTAGCAGTTGCGGCATCAACGCTCACGCCGACGCAGATCCGAGAAGCTGCCCCTGTGGACGGCGATGGACCCGACGAAGGTTTTCGAGATGGCTTCCTTTCTGGCGGAGATGATGTTATTATGAGGCAGACTTCTTCGTCTATTCTTGATACCGAAAATGGCATCGAAGATAACTTGGATGGTGACGAGAGAAGCAGAATCGGCATCGGCAGAAGTGAAAGGAATAGCGACCCAAACAACCTTATCGACAGACGAAGAACTCAACAAAATGCCGCTTCTCAAAATACAAATTTTTTATCTTCCAACCCCACCGCCACCATCCAAGCCATAGAAAATCACATCTTCTCCCCCGAAGTCCAAGATTCCATACAGTCCATATTTCAATCACGAGTAGTCTACGAAGGAAGCATTCATACTTTCCCTTCCTTTCGCTACACTTTCGATGGCTTTTGGAAAAATTGGAAACGCATGCTGACCACGGGAATTTCCACGGGAAAAAGCAACAACAACGGCAGCAGTAACGCAAAAATACTCCTCTTTGGCGGAGACAACAATTACCACAACGCAACAATCCAATTTTCCAAACTAATTTCCGAACCGCCAATACAAATCGCCGGCTTCGAATACGGACTAGCCAACATGGCGGCGTTCCTATCTCAAGTCATGGTCGATGGAATCTACGACGATACCTGTGACGAGCTGAACGTGCAAATTTCACCCGGTTCCACCAATGAACAGGTCGCCTCATTATCCAATGCCTGTGGTCAATATGGCCTCTCCTACCAGGACATGACCTGTCCAAGCAATGAAAAAGAAATGGAATGCCCCGTCTCCGACCAAATGACCATAATCTCCACGCAATCCTCGGGAGAATTCCCCATGAGATGCGGACCCAAGGGGACGTTCCCCGACTTGGAAGATTTGCAACTCGAAAATGGAAATGGGAGGATGGATTCCGAGGGGTGTTGCTGGTGGGGACGCGGTCCCCTCTCCACGCGGGGGGTATGCAATATAGGCAAAGTGAATTATTATTTGGGGAAACGGGCGGTGGAAGAGGGAAGGGCGGAGGGGACAGAGGGGGGGATATTCGGGGATATCGATTTTTGTGCCACGCCGGAAGCGATTTGTAATGCGGAGAATGAGGATTTGATGTGGAGTGTGGCCATGATGGAGTGGGCGGAGCGAGTGCAGACATATAGGAGTGAGGATGTTATTGGTAGTGGTGATAGCGGGGATGATGGTGATGGCAGTGGGAATGGATTCGTTCAGACGAGGAAGAAGAAAGAAGACAATCGTCCTTTCAACTATGATGAACGATTGATCGAATTCGTTGAAAGTGGAATGAATATCAATGACTATTACCCCAACAAAAAGAAAGACGACTCTTTTATCGAGGGAGTTTCTGCCATTGTCAATCGAGGTTGTCACAAAGAATCGGTGTGTGGCATTGTCCACAATATATCACTGCGAAGAACTGCGTTTGCAAAAGTTTTGAGCGTGTTGAGAATTCCGATACCGAGGAAGTTGCAAGTGGTCGAGACGGCTTTAGATTATTTGAAAAGCAAGAAGGAGGGATTCGAAACGAACTTGCTACAGTATCAAGAGCTTTCGGGATCATTTTCTCCTTCGACACGGTGTAAGTAGAGTTGCTACACTTTGTAATATTGATCATCTATGCATCTATTTTGTTTCTCAGATGTTTCCAAAGCAATCGTTGTTTCTGTTGACTTACAATGTTGCTCTCCTTTTCTACCTCACACTTTTGCAAGACCGATTCGATGACTTCGTAGATGCGCTAACGCGTGTATCCCTCCCACACGAGTTCATACCACCACAATCCAAAGCAAACTACTACTTCATATCCCAAGACCACTCTCCCTTCTATTTGGGCGACCCTTACATGAAAGATGGACACAAATACGGTCTCGGAAACATCGCCCTCTTCTTCGCCAACGGACTAGACCTAGCCATCGAACACGACTCTTGCGACGAGCACAACGTCCATCCCCTCGCGTTCAAATTGCCTCTTAGCAATAGTTGCGGCTCGCGGGGCGTCTCCTTTCAGGACATGGTGTGCGATTCCAGTTATGACAACGACTTACCAGATATGTCTTGTGAAGTCGATTATAATATGGCGTTGGAAGCGGTGACTTCGGAAGCGGCTCCTCCGTTTCAGTGTGCTCCTGCTTCTCAAATTCCATTTACTGGGTATTGGGATTTAGAGAATAATGTCGTTGCGGCGGATGAAGCATATGCTAATGATAATGGAAGGGTGAACGTGGAAGGTAAGTTGCAGAATCGGCCAAAATACCCCTTGGTCGTATTTGGAAGTTTCGTCCGAATTTGTTTGCCATTTTGCTTCACCTTTGACATTCTTACCTTAGACAATTCTGAATCCATCGTGATGTTATGTTGCATCCAGGATGCTGTTGGTGGGGACGGGGAATTCTACACACTAAAGGAGTTTGTTCCTATGGTAGGCTGAACTATTATTTAGGTGCACGCGCCGCAAATGAAGGCCGCAATAGTATCTATCCCGATATTGACTTCTGCCTCAACCCCGAGGCAATTTGTTCTAGTGAAAACAGTACCGAACTGCAGTGGATGACTGGCATGTTTGATTGGCTCGACCGTGTTCAGGTTTGTGGTCGATTACTAATATTGGTTGCTCATTATATCTTAGCTACATTTTCATTCCTCATCTTTTTGTTACTTTGCTTCGTTTTTCAATCGATTGACATGAAGTCGTATGACAAAGGCGGTTTCAACTACATTGATGAATTGCATAAATTTGCAGATGCTGGATATCAGGACGACTTTTTCATTAAATCTGTATTAAGTATTGTTCAAGTCGGATGCCACAACCCACGTGAGTTATTCCAACCCTCTCTTGTAACTCCCTTTCATTTTGCGACTCGTTAAAGTGTGTAAACGCTTCGTTTTACAAAGCTTGTGCAAGCGCAGGATGCGTGGCGTTTCCATGCGACGGGGCAAATCCTGTCGATGAAAATGACGGTGTAACCAAAGTGTTCCGGACGTTGTTGGAGTTGAATCTGTGGAGGGAATTTGACATGACCAGAGGAGGAACTCACGAACCAACTCCCTCGCCTACAGAATGCACTAATTGCACTGAAACTACTTACAACCCAACACTCAGTCCCATGTTTCCAACAATTTCTCCCACTAACAGTCCGACAGAACCTCCGACATTTCGCCCATCACCACCCCCTACGAGAGCTATTTTTAACGAATTTGCCCTTGCCCAGGAAGTAGAGAAATTTTTAGGTGAGAAGAGAACCCAGATAGAAAACACTATTTTTGTGTCGGACTCCCCCAACGGAAAAGTCCCATCAAAGCTTTATTCATATGACGGCTTCCTCTACAGCCTGAAAGAAGCTTCGAGAAATGGCATAGGAGAGGATTACTTCTATTTTGGCCAAGGTAAAGACGGAGGCCGCGATTACGGGTTGGTCAATATTGCATTATTTTTAGCGCATGCGATGACAAGAGGTCTTAAGTGGGATACTTGCGAAGAAATCAATGAGCATGCAATTGATGACAAATTGCCGTTGTCTAACGCCTGTGGTCAATTCGGCAAGAGCAATGGAGATCAAATCTGTCTCATGTCTGATATTCCAATGGAATGCCCCGTAGACCCTAACATGTCTGTGAGTCAGACCTCTGTAGGAAGCAGCGGGTCTCCTCCATTCTTTTGTGCTCCAAAATCTTTACATCCCTTTACAGGTTATTATGACCCAGTTTCAGACCAAACGATATCGGATACACCATATCCGAATGCTGCGGGACGTGAAGATGTAGAAGGTTAGAATGAAACATTTTATTGATACATTTCTTTTTTCTTACTGATGACCAACCTTCGTTACGTAATGATTAAAATGTATCTACACTTCAGGTTGTTGTTGGTGGGGACGGGGAATCTTGCTTACTCCCGGTGTCTGTGATATTGGCAAATTCAATTACCTTTATGGTCTTCCCGCTTTCAAGGAGGGTCGCGACTCAGCTCGGTACAACGTTGATTTCTGCGCAAACCCGGACGCATTTTGTTCCAACTTCTCCTTCGAGGGCACAGAGCTCAATCAGTTTTCAGCTACCATTGATACTTCAGATATTCGATACGCATACGGCATGCTTTATTGGATTGATCATGTTCAAAAATTCAGCTGGGGGTTCTGGGATTACATGGATAGGCTGAAACGATTTGTTGACGGTGGCATGACGGATGAATCGTTTGTGGATGAACTCAGTGACATTGTCTTGGAATCTCGGCACGATGCTTCTCTTCGAAAGTCGAACTTCAATAGGATCCTGGCAGAAGTGTTTTCACTAAAAATGATTAATGAACCAACTCCAAGCGAGCCAGCTGGGCAAAAGATGACAAATCCTCCAACACGAGTTGAAATGCAAGGTCCTCCGGAAGAAGATCCTGCCGAAAGTTCTATTTCAGAAAGTGATGAACCTCCTGGTCCACCGATACTAGATCCGTCAACTCCACCGATAACTTCTAAACCTCCAGCACCACCGGCTGGCCTGGCTGAGCCGCCAGGTTCCCTACCGTTTGCGAATACGAGAGTAGAAGGAATTTCTCATGCACTGACGACTAACGCATTGTTTGGTATTGTGACAGCGGCAACTTCTTTACTCATTTGTTTAAGTATGATGTAAATATTATTATTATCCTTTCTTGAGTGAATAAACTTCGATGTGTTCAAAATTAACATTCAGAGAAAGGAAAGCAATAGGATCATGGCACAGTGATTTGTTATTACCTAATGATGTTAGGCAGTACTCACTCTGTCTGCTATGCCTTGAAAGAGACGAAATAGAATGTTTAATGCTACCAAGGTGTTCCATTCCCCAATATCCCATCAATATTTCGTCAATGGCCGCAGCCTCGTGTTGCATCACGACGATAAACTCTGGTAGCTTTCTGACATTGACTCCACGATTTTCGTCCAAGCAAGATGCGTTGCCATTGCTGCTATCCACGCAAACACCATCTTGAAGATGACCATAAGTTGCTTTGACAAACCCTAATGGGTCTTTCAAAAATGAATCACTTTCGCAAATTTCCTCAGAAGAGGACCGACAACCCGGAGAGCAATCTAAATGCCAAGCACTTACATTGACATTGGGAATATGTAGGTGACTAAACAATGGCGTAGAATGGCATCCCATCAGGTAGTGGATGGAATACTGCGATGGCCCTGTGCCGTTTTTTTGAACATCTTTTGAAATAACACTTGTCAAGTAACGATTTACGGCAATGGGACCACGTTGATGAATCAGTCCCAAGTAAAGAAGGTGAGGATAATTGAGCAGGATGATGGCTACAATTAGGTATTTAGACATTACCAATTGCCTTTCTCGTGAATCATTTTCAGCATGTTTGACTTGACCATTGAAGTTACCGTCGGCATCCACACTAATTGAAGCCACATCACATTCCATAAAAACTATCAATTCAACCATGGAATCAGCGGCCAAGACGCAAATGATAGGAAGAATTGGGAGAAGAAACCGAAACTCTTTGTGTTCCGAAAAGGAATGCAATATGATATATGGAAAAATGACCCCAATCAAAACTAATCTCGCATCGTCGATTTTGTTGTATTTTGACCTGAAGCGAGACGGTTTGTTTGAAAATACAGCGACGACGTTAAACAGGAGAAAAGGGAGCATGCTACCGCAAATTGCAGGAATCCCAGCATAAATGTACCACAAAAATGGATGTGTTCCATACAAAGATCCATTTCCTGCTCAGAGGAAATACAAAAGAAAAAAACAGTCAGAGTTAAGACAATAATATGACAAAAGTACTCGCGCTAAAGAATAAAAAATCAATCAAGTGAATCCGCACGGATAACTCACTAAGTATTATATTGAAGTGGAAGTTTCCCAGAAAAGGGACTGCCCAAAATCCATAACCCCAACGATCGACACAGCATCCTATCAAAACTCCCAAAAGTCCATAGGCAGCGCAGAGTTTTATCAGCGTGCCGCAAACTTTGTTATAGTCGTAAAGTTTCTTTGCACTCTCATATGACAAACTCGATTTAGCTCGTCCGCTGCGAATGGAAATGATAAGACCTAGGGGAATCCAAGCCGCCAGTGACGTGAAACGAATACATGCACTGAGACCTCCTAAAACGAATGCAAGTTTGGCTTGTGGTCGATGAGAGCTAGACCTAGTACTCATTTCTGCTGCGTTTGTGGATTTCATTTCTCCAAACAATTCCTTCGTTACCAAAAAACCATTCAAAACACGAGAATGATTTCACAAGGATAAGTTTTCATGACGTATCGAGTTTTCGTACCAAAGATGACAACTTTGACGCGAACTTACCGGCGCCAACAATACCACACCCACTGTCAGACACACTGCTTCCATTGAATTGGCGTATGTTCTTATCAATGCATATCCATGAAACCACGATGTCATAGAACACACTAGGGCCCAAAATGACCACCGCAGTTTCAATTTCTGCCAAGAAAATGATAAATTTCCGCCACTCTGTCCTGTAACTGAAGACTTCGTCGGATTCTCCAAATTGGTCAAGTGAGACGCAATCAAATAGACGGAAAAATCTGTTGGAGCTGCAACCAATAGCGCATGTAGAAATACTGGTCCTTTGGATATCATGTAGGTGGCATGTCTATGAATGAAAATCCTAGTGCTGTCGCGCACAGAATGAATAAAATGACTCCAAAAGGACGTCCAGGCGAGATTGGGGTCATCATCGGTTATATTTTCGTTGCTTTCCTCGGCCCAGTCAAACAGAGATCGACACAGAAGGTAATACCAATAAGTTGGAAGGATTGATACATATGATCTCACCGGGCCATGCATTGCTCGCTCGATAAAATGAAAAATTTCTCGTGTGACAGATAATTGTTGTGTATGTACACTAGACACAACGCTGTTATTATACCCCATTTCCCTCCCAAAGAATGAATCGGATTGTGCACTCGAACGAAAAATATCCGAAGATTGTCGCGACCAACGTCTAGTCCATTCCCATGTCAGAGCGCATCCACGAGCTCCATCTTTCTCGGTGAAAAGTGCATCTCGGACCCCCCCTGCTATTGATGTGGATCCGGATAGTCGTTTTGAGTGAGAACCAAATGCAAGGCAATAGGCCGGTTCCAACGTCTGCCAGTATTCATCTGGATCGAATTGTGTCCGTATCATCCAGGCATTGGCCAAACGATAGGTTACAATCAGGCAGAATATTTTGAAGAGTTGCAGTTTGGAGTGGAATTTGTAAACGTGTCGGGGATCATCTTCTTGCGATGTATTTAGTTTATTGTTTTGTTGTGTGCTTGAGATGGGATTTCCTCTCCGTACTTTTTCCGGATTGTTGCATTTTTGCCTCATTTTCATGGATCCGATGAATTGTGATTATCTCATCCTTCTTTCACTGCTCGATTCTTGTTTCAATCGGAACTGGCTGTTGAGTTTTGGCCAGCAAAGTGGATAACACGTTTCCACTATTTTTCTGGCCTCTCTGGATACGGTTTTGGTTGGAAGTTATTTTTTACCATGAAGAGACGGTGAAGTTTGTGTGAGACTATAATACGAGGTATCTTACCTAAAATATTTAGCATTTTGTTGAAATTGAATTATTCAAGATCAATAATAGCGTTTTGCAGAGCGCTCGACATTGATAAATATTCAAAGACACCTCAAAAATTTTTTCCTCGTAAAAAAAACATAAAATATAAAAATTACTCTCATCGGACTCTCCGCCCGGTCCTCACTCGGTAGCCAAGAGATAGATAGACGTCACCATGGACCCCACCGATCAATTCCGGCGTCGACGAGCAGCACCGCCCGCAAGGAGCCGTTCCAACCCCTTCGACGACGACACCGTCGACTCCCCTGACAGAACCAAGATGAACAACCGCACCGGCAACACCCCCTCTGACAGCGACGACGACGACGACGACGA
>JALLPE010000180.1:0-23395 GCA_036940025.1 Conticribra weissflogii
AGGCACAGGAATCCACAAAGAAGGATTCCCAGGAATCCAGGCTAAGCACAACTGGACATAACAACTAATTCCAGCCATATAGGGAAACAATTCGCAATAGCTATTTGCTAGGTCCACAACCTCAGCTTCCACAGAAAACAGAGTGGTCTCACAATGCAATTTGGACTGTCACATCATACAATAATTGCAACCTTCCTTGGCAGAGGAATGTGATAGCTCCAGCAAATTGATGGTTGGTGCATGCCTTGCAATGTAATCTATCATTATGAAATGAAAATAGATAGTATATTGTATGCAAATCATTTGACCAAACAACTAATTAATTGTTCTCTCAGTTTATGTGTAGCATTTCCAGCCAATGCACTGAATTTATGACCATTGCAGAGAGGAAACAATTGCAATAGTGCTCCTGACAGACACAATCTGGCCATCACAGTCCCCAGTCCCTTTGATGTGACAATGTGGCCAACAATTCCCAGGACATCACTGCAGTCATTGAATCCTGCCAATTTGGACTTTTGTCATTTAAAAATGTAACTCACAGCATCATTACACAAGGATAGTTACCACTGTCCTCATTGAAACTTATCTGATATTCATCATGCATTCCCCTCAAATATCTCTGAAAGATTAAATGTTGCTTTTCTCGCTCATCCTTGACATGCTCCAATAATTTTCTTACCTTTCCCACCTTATGGTCTCGCGACTGGCACTTTCTGAAAATTTCTTCCTTTTGATTTTCCAGGATTATGATGGTCAAATGTTTACTTGATATGAGTTTTGCATTATCATTTGAAATATTTATTCATATTGTTCTTGATTGACAAAGTCTTTATCATATGCTTAACAAAGTTGGGATCTAAATGATGACATTTGATATTTGGGGTACTTATTGAATAAAGGTTTAAAGCTTTCAATCGCTCACCATGAAATGAATGAGTAACAATGTGTTTGATATCAATGTGTTTGATATCAATGTGTTATTACTTGTTGTACATTGCAAATATGAGTCTTCCTCTCTAGGGATCTTAGAAAAATATACAAAGCAGGAGTACATACTTGCTAAGTATTTTTTTGTTCCTATGTGAATCATTTCTCTTTCCTAGATGTTTTCTTTCAGATTCCAAGCCACACAACATGATGAAATTCAATGCATTCCTCCATTTCAAAAAAATTATTTTCTACAGATTAAGAAATATTGATAAAATAATGATAAAATTGAAATGGTTTGTTAAAAAATTTTTTGTGTTGCATGTAACAATACATTTCATGAGAATGTTACAATATAGAACTCTATATTATAATCAAGGTTTGACAGAAATTCATCTACTCATGGCCCTTTCTTAATGAAACTTTATGTGACCTTGCTTAACAAGAATAATACTACCAAAAAAGATATGTTTTATGTGGTCCTTTTAGTTTATTTTCAGGAAAATATGTTGACATTTCATTGCTTATTACGGTGGTGGTATATTTGTCTAGCATTTGATCATGGTTTCAATTATAAAATTGATCCACATGTAGCCTCTTATTGATCATATATTGGATGTCAATGTTTGACATGAATATGGCTACCAAATGAAAACTGTAGATAGAGTGCTTGTAATTTATGATTTCATGAAAATATTTGAATACAACATGCTTTATTTTCATCATGGTGATCATCAAAGGTCTTTGATTAAGGTTTGAATCAGAATATTCATTTACATATGTTATTTTGATGATAAAATTTTTTATGACCTTGTTTAACAATAATATGGCTTAAAATGAAAATATTGATATGATGGTTTTAATTTATTTTTAATGAATATATTTTGATGTGTCATTCCTTTTGTCATCATGGTGATTATTTAGAGCCTTTGATTAAGGTTTGAATGAGAAAATCCATTCACTTATGTTATTTTGATAATCAAAGTTTACCTGACCTTGATTAAGTAACATAATGCTGTAGAGTTTGTAATAAATGAGTTCATGAATATACTTTAAATTTTATTATACTATTTTTATTTTCATCATTGTGTTCCTTAGAGCCTTTGATCAAGGTGAAAATGAAGACACAATTCATTGCAGTAATTTTGATGATAAAATTTTTTGGTGACATTGCTGCATGAGGACATGCCTAACAAAAGTAAAATTTTGATATGGTGGTTGCAATACATTAATTCATGAATATATTTTAATTTAGCATTCTTTATTTTCATCATGGTGATTCTGTAGAGCCTTTGATCATGGTTCAAAAGTACAATTATTTATTGTTGTTTTGATTTAGACAATCTTGCTGAACAAGAACATGTCAAAAAAGTGAAATAGATATATGGTGGCTGGAATATTTTATTCAATGAAATCATTTTTATACACCATGCCTTACTTTATCATAGATATTTTTGAATGCCTTTGATCAAGGTTTGAATCAGAATATTTAATAATTTTTTGATGACCTTGCTGAACAAGAATATGGCTAACAAAAAATGAAAAATGATGATATGAATAATTTATCATAACTTTTCTTAAATTAGTTCAATACATCATGCCTTATTTTCATCATTGTGATCTTGTATAGCCTTTGATCAGGGTTTGAATTAGATAATCCATTCACTTATGTTATTTTGATGAACAACTTTTGGAAGACCTTGCTGAACAAGAATATGTCTAACTAATTTGAAAAATATTGGCATGATGGTTGCAGTTTATCATTCAATGAAATTATTTCAATAAAACATTCATTACTTTCATCCTGGTGTTCCTTGGAGCCTTTGATTAAGAAGCGCTTGGCTCAAAAGGTATAGGTGAGCTTGTCAATTCTTTTGAGATGGCCAGATTGGGTTGCATATTTTCTGGATCAGGTTCATCAGGATTGTAAGAATCAGCAACTGAAGCATCATCAGAGGCAACAGGGGAATTATCAGATTCCACAAAAAGGGATGTTGGATGGTGCTCCATCTGGAGCATTGATAGGTATAAAAGACTAATCTTCATTAGAAGGTTGAGCAGGTCCATTTCCTTCCCTGGGTCAAAGGCTGGAGGTGGACTGGCTGAAGTCTCTTCGTCACTGTCAAACCACTCAATCAAATTGGAGGTGGGTCAGAGGGTTCATCATTAGTTTTGTCAATCTACTTAATATATTCACAATCGTCAACAAGATGATAACATTTCAAGCTGACAAGCATGGTGCTGAGGCTTGTTCATTCAAACTACATCAAGAGAAGGCAAATGATTCACAAGAGGTTTATCAGAGGTGAATTCATCATAATGGAAGTAAAAATGAAATCAGAGTTGAAAAATCAATTGCAGATATCATCAAGTAAGGTATCATTGCCAGTGATAAAAACTATGTCAAGGAGGCCATCAAACACCAAATGAAATTGAGATGAGACATAACCAATTGATAGATGATAGACATTTGCCACCAGAGAAGAATGAGCATCACTGAAACCCAAAAATCATCTCAAACTTGACCAACACTTCCACTTAGGAATCATTTCCCCATCTTTGGATCATAGGATCAAAAATAAATTAGAATGTGAAACCACACAGATGAAAGGATGTATTGATTAGCCTTGGTCTTGGTAAGTAATTCCATATTTGCCAAACCAGAGAGATGGTTGGGAATGTGATTTGTAGCCAAACAGCATGTTTCACAGCATTACCCCAGAGTGCCAGATTTCTGCTCTATACTTGCTTGAGTACAATAACACAGGAAACATAAAGTTTAATATAATGGTTTGGATGGAACATTCTGCAAGTGCATTTTGGTGGTGAGCATCAGTGCCAGAAAAGAACTGTGGTTGATGATTGTTCTTGCAATCCTTGACAAAAAATTCAGTATTGAAGATTCCATTCTTGCCATGAAGATGGTGAATTTTAACAGCACAAGCCACTGTTCAAATTGTTCCTTAACCATCACAGTTTCACTTGCACCTAGAGATACTTGATTTTCAGCCTTTATAAGACAAGTGGCAGCATAATGCAAACTTGTACCATCAAGACATTGATTGGGACAATGACCTGGAAGCAATCTTCCTGGGATATTAATTGCATGTTGGTCAGCAGAGATAAATTCCCAGCTATTGAGGTATCTCAAAATAGTAAGTAATACTCCCTCTTGATCTTCACAGACCATAGTATGTTGTTTGACTTTAGGCATATGGTATATCAGGAGGCATTCATGACAAACACCAGAAGGTTCATGGGCTTCAATAGTTTGCATGATTTCATCAAATGCTGTTTCCAAGCTTCCAGTGACATAAGATAAGTTCTTTAAGAGGTCCAAAGAGCTTGGAGTTGGAGGCAGTACCAACACAAGGATCACAAATCTTAGAGTAGGTAGCAAACTTATGGTCAAGTGATTCTTGGATTTGAGTATTGATATCAACAAGGGCATCAGGCATCAGTGATAGACGAACCATCCCTTGATGTCAATGAACCTATTGATGGAGGTCCCAATTCCAATGACTTTATTGACCTTTGACATATTGCATACAGGAATACTGCATTCAATATAGTCAATAAGTCAAACTTGAATGGAGTACGGCCAGTGAGATCACCAAAATCATAGGCAAGAACGGTGACATCTGGGGTGCTAGATATACAGTCAAGGATACAATGATAGTGAGGTGAGCCTCAAAGGAGATTTGATTTCTTGATAACTGATGAAAGTGAGGATTAACTCTGATGGGAGTCAAGGGTATGCAGGTGACAGGGCAATGAACAGAAATACTCATGACTAAACAAGGCATCAAGTAGGTAGTCTGGTAATGATAGTTGGTTGATCATGATTAGATTGGTGATAATGAACAAATGAATCTTTGATATAGAATAGCAGATGCCAAACTAGACAAGATGCAAATAAGAAACCACAAATGTGACCACAAAAGATACAGAAAAAAGGTAGGTCTAGACTTGAAATACAGAGTACATAGCAACCAGACATACTATGCCTTACTAGGTTGACACCAACACATCACCAAGAGCACCAGAAAGGGTTTTGGTCAATAAAACCTTGGACACTTGGCTCTTTGCAATGATTTAGTCCATGATTGCCCCCACAATAGAGACATTCAGTGACATGATGATGAACACCCACTTGTTGGAAGTTACACAGTTTTTGTAACTGTAAATAGGATCACAAAGAATATGCTTGATGTTCACAATAGGAGCCATGGTAGAAAAAGAACCATAGGAAAGGTTACAATAGTATCATGTGAGAAAAATGATCCATTCTCTCCTGAATAAGACAATGTCAGAAGACTGCCTTGAAGTTTTGATAACTGAATTTGGTAATATCACAATGAATGTCTCCATTGGTTTCATCAGGCAAGGATACAACTTCATCCAGACTCACCATGGTGGCATGCAATGGCTTGGTGAATATGGAGATGTAATTGTCTTGAAGTTTGATTAAACCTTTACTCTCAAAAACTCTTGAGGAAGATCTTGAGGGCATTGATGAAGTTGCAAAACAACAGAATGAAGAAAATCTCATCTACAACCAAAATGGTAAGATTAATATCAACCCACTGACAAGAGTTGATCTCATTGTGGATGGGAATAACACAGTGAGAGAGTTTAATTGTCATTGAATTGAATATGAAAGCATATAGCCAATCACTGCTTTGCTGATCATGTTTGGAAGAATAGATAATTGGATTTGCTTGGTGTTCAAGGACAATGTGAAGAGGTGTCTTGGTAAAGTCCTTTGATAAGTAATGCATGGAATAGTCCCATTTCATTCACAGGTTCACTCTGTAGCATCACTGAGCTCCCCAATCATGAAGTTATGCTGAGGTCATGCAAAACAACTCAATGCTCAAGGGAATCCACATTGGTCAAGTTGCTGCAATAGAATTCTTGAATGTAGGTATGATTGGTATTATCAGCAACCAGCCTCACCCTCCTTGCCATCCTTGCTCCTTTGAACAAAATGCTTGGCTGCTCCAAATATTGGTGCCAAGGCTTTGGTGGCAGCAGTGTGGTTCAAGGTAAATTGCTTGGGACCTTCATGCCATTAAGCCAGATTTGCTTTCCATGATGTAGCACTGACTGTGCTAAAATTAAAAATTATTTCAAGTTAAGTTAATTTTTTATTACCATCTAGTTTATGTTTTCAAAGCTTATTGTAGTAATATAGATTGAAAGAAATCCTCAATGCCACAATATGGTCATCTGAAATATCTGATGCCATGGTCAACAATTATTTTTCTCCTTAGCAAAAATCAGGAGGGAGGAAAAAAGGGCAATTTTTTTGTACATATCATTAAAAATTTGAAGTGACTATGCTCAGGTAAAATCATTTATTTATTTATTGAAAAGCTTTTTTGATGTTTTGAGTAAGTTAAATATAGATGTATTTTGATGAAATAAAAATAATTTTATCTTAAAAAATGGCTTAAATAAAACACCTTTGACAGAGCATTTGACAGACACTTGTGACACATTATGAGGCAAAATGGCATGATGACAATGACATGACATACTTTCAATTTGTTACAACAATCTTCATTTCCAACGAAGTTCAGAATATTACTAAATGTTGTAGTCTTTCATCAGCCAGACTATTTCCTCATCTGACCAGTAGTATGCTACAACAAATAACTATGACACATCATTGAAAGTAATGTTCAAAATTATTTCAAAACAGGTCATGCTATCTGCTGGATTTTAGGACTTGCAACATATCTGTGACATGTCTGTTACATGTCAGTGACATGTCTGTGACATGTCTGCAACATGTCTGTTACATGTTTGGGATTATTTTTGGACAAGACATTTTGAGAGAGACAATCAGAAGAACATTCTGTGGTACCAAAATCTTGCTTAAAGAAACAATCACTGGCATTACTTGAAATGTGGTTGATAGTAACTGATGAATTTTTCACATTGAGCCCAATTCATACTATGGCAAGTCTCTGCAATATCATCACCTTTCCTGGTTTTATTGACCACATTGAAGGGTTTGAGGCTGTCAAAACTAAAATAAACAACAAAATATTTGACAGTTATAATATCATTGAAGCTGGGTCAGTGTCAAGAGTAAAGGTTCTTGTCAACTGATTCCTTTGGTATAAAACTTTACCATAGTCATAACAACAATAAAATATCATCATCAAAACTATGTGCTATATTGATATCACCATTACCATGAGAATGAGAATCATAAGAAAACTCTGTGAGAACTACTTGCAAAATGGTGTATGGTGTCCACTGTCATTTCATTCAAATTTGTAAATTTTCAATAACTCTTTTCAAATTTTGCTGTATTAATCTAGTGATAATGAACATAATATCATTCACTTTCATTTTTGCATTTTGCATGGATGTCTCTTGATAATTCATGAATGTAAAAACAATTTAAGCCAAAGAAATGTTGCCAGGTATAAAAATATAATTGACACTTGATCAGTGTCAAAAGTATGTCATGTTCTAAACTAATCTATTGTGTATGAAAAATTATTCAATAATCATAAATTAAGAACACTAGTTGATGTTGATTGTTCATTTCTTCTATTAAATAATATCACTCTTAGAACAACATTATTAAAAATCAGTTCCCTTTGGTCAACACTTGTATTACAAGCCATTGTGCACTACCATAGCTGTATTGAACACCTTTGAGATTGTATGAAAATCAAAACTGTCAAAATGAGCCAAATTTTGATATTTTACAAGTGATACAGCAGTACAAAGCCAACAAATGGAGACTCCATATTTTGCACAGCATACAATTTCATAATTCATAGTCATTTGAAAGATTAATTAAAATCTTCATCACAATTCATGATTTCTTATTTATTTTCCACTATTCCAGTAAATATACTGAGAATGACTTGTCTTCTTTTCTCATTATGATAGACTGACCATGGTTTTTGATAGTGATAAATACTAGTATAGCTCAATTGTCTACATTTTTATCATTTATAGCAAATTTGAATGTTCAATAATGTCTTCAGAGTGATCAAAATTATCATAGTTTTGAAAGTTAGAATGATATGAAAATGATGGACCATCTTCATTTTTGACTACAAAATAATAGACATCATTTTTCAATTCTAAATTCTAATATAGTTGAAATATCTACATTCTATTATTTATGTCAATTTCAAGGGTGCAATACTGTCTTTTGAGCAATCAAAATTATCCTAATTTTTATTGGTGTTGCCTCTGGTTGGGATGCAAAAAGGTTTGGGAATTAAAATTGTATTGATGACTTCTCATCACTGCGACCAGAGGTCCATCACCAAGGTTGCAAGGGAGCATAGGACATGCACCTAAATGACATGTCCTTCTTCTTCTCATTTTCCCTTTGTTTTGGTTGCCCTTTGTGTGTCATGATGTAAGTTCTTGAATAATTTGTTCTTTTTTGTTTTTTTATTGTTCTGTGCAATCTAAATTATTACAACCTTCAAATAGCATTTCAATGTCATTTCCCCTTTTGTATTTCTGATTTTGATCATGCTGAACATTTTCAGTGACCAGATACCAAGCATTTTTGCAACAAAGTTGATGTAATGTTGGATCATCAGATGCAGAATGCTGCAAGATATTGAAGGATTTTACATGAAATAAAAACTAATGATTGGGGTATTCTTCTGTGCTCTTTTTACAATTTAGGGGTTCTATTGTTTTTAAGTTCCACACATGTATAAAATTACTACAATTTTGATGATATAACGCCAAATTAATCTACCAGAACAATTTATTTCTCATAGAGTCAATTCACTAATCCAACAATTACAATTTTGCCAATGCATAGTTTGCTCAAGAAGAAACACACAAGCCAAAACATTTCTAGAAAGGAAAGTCTTTTACCGGCCACTTCTTCTCTCCAGGCATCACTTCATGCTCATTACTCACACCAGTATGTTCATCCTTTCCGCTCTCAATTGAAAACGAGGTATTTGCTGCTTCATTATTATTTTCATGTCTGCCAAAAGATTTAGATTCATCAGCGTCTTCGATTTCAGGATGTTGATCGACACGAATCTCGATCTTTGTGCTTTCGGGTATTTCCGACACTGCCTTGGATTCAATCTTCGGGGCCACAATTGTGAGTGTGTCACCGGATATATTAGCCGCAAGTTTCGTCGTATCGATGTCAGGGCCGAGTAAAACTGCCTTTTCAAATCGTGATTGGATCGTCATTCCTTTATCTTCGTGGATCTGTTCGCCCTTGAGACGCAATACTCTCCCATCGTGATCAAGTTGCAAATCGAGGTTCTCTACTTCAACATCAGGAACATGCATCGTCACCTTGTATTGATTGTCATCTTGTGCAACTTGCAATCCAAAAGGCCTTCTTATCGTCATGAAATCTCGTTGGACAATGTTACTATCTTTGTCTTTGTCCAGGAGCGAAAGCGTCGGAGATAGAATCGAATTGACTGAGTCATCCATCATGTGATCTATCTCGTCAAAGAGGCTCTCAAAGTCAGGAAAGCGGAGTGATGACCGATGGCGTCGGATGATGGGTAGGAAAGATCGACGTGCCTCGAGCCTACTGGGTGATGACGACTTGACATTTGCATGTTTAGGCTGGGGGATGAATGCGTTTGCCGCTGTAGAAAGTGGAAGAAGGAACAAAAGACGCATGTTGGAAGTCTAGTTTGTTTGGATGGCTTGAAGGTACAATTGCTGATGAAACGATTGAATTCAATAATATGATAGAGGAAAATTATGAGGTTATCAATGGCAATATCAAAAATATAATAAGATCTCGCGATAGTAACATCATTTTTCAAAGGCAAATCTTAATTTATTCATGCACGCGTGAGGGCCGAGGATCTTCAGTAAATGAAGCGATTCTTCGATCGAGTTCAATACGAAGATGTGTATCAATTCCCTTTTGAAATTGACATCATTCCATATGCGAACTATCATGAAATGATTATTCGAAAGATCTTCCAAGAGCTCACATATCCTTCGATCGAAATCATGTGGACTATTGTTATTAATTCCCATGTGGAATCGAAATCTTTTTATCATGCGAACTCTCGTGAACTGAGCCTCACCATAACATAATTATAGGTCTTCATCTGTGACTACGTCCCAAAAATCCTCCGCAACAACTCGATCTCATAAATTACACAATTCAACAATCGAAACATCATACCCCACGATATACTTCAAGCAATAACTGCATATTTTATAACTTTCTTCATCATCATCAAATCATAATGAGCATCTCATTCTGGAACCCAAGATCTGTCTTCGCTGGCTTTGATGACGATTTCTTCAACACTCCCACATTTCTCGGTGTCCCATCACTCGCCGCAAGAGCAGACGACCAACTTCGCCATTCCTCTCCACGCTACGAAGTCACTGAAAACGAGAAGCAGTTCCGCCTTGCCGTCGATGTTCCCGGAATCAAACCCGACAACATGAAGATTGAACTCGAAAACGAAGGGCGCGTTCTCCACATGACAGGAGCCCGTAAAGTCCAGACGGATACATCATTTGAAGAGTACAAGTTCGACAAGAGGTTCACGCTCGGTAGGGATTTGGATACTTCCAAGATCACGGCGCATATGTCAGATGGGGTGTTGGTGTTGACCGCTCCAAAGAAGGAGATCTTGCCTCCTGTGAATCAGCAGATTGCCATCACAGTTGGAGAGGCGCCGGCATTGATGGACGAAACCCCATATGTTGGAGAAAAGAAAAAGACCTAAATAATGGCTTGATCAAAGTCATTTTTCTTTAGTCTGACGTCTTGTGGCCACGGGGCATGTTGAAAAAAAGTTCGATTGACACCGGACACAGCTCCATGCTCTCTTAGATAATTGATGATAATAATATTGTAGGGATTCAAATTTTAAAAAAGGATTTCTTCTTCTGATATTTACACTCACTGATATTCGATGTAATTATCTCTTTTATTGACTCAATTAATTCAAATCATTACAATTGTCTAACAAAGCTACAGTATTTACATGATTTGATCAGCTTTTCCTTGTACCAGATTATTATGTCATGACTAGATTCCAAACAATATTTCCATTTTATATTTTGAAAATGAGGATACATCCAAAGGCCACAGAAAAATGCTGTTCATATTATAGGACAAAATAATTTACATTACTGTTGGAGAGATGAGGAAAAATTTGCACTTGCAAAACATTGACAATATTCAACAATAAGCAGTTCCTAATCATCATTGAACATTACCACCTGAGATTGTTTTGTTGTTGTTTTGTTAGACCTGGTGACAACAAAATATTTACATAGCCTTAAAAGGCTTGTAAACCAAAAACAACCCCCATGACACCAAACTAAACACTGAACACCCCATATTTATAAAAACTGTGTCTTTTCTTTCATTTGGATGAATAAAACAACTTTGTTCATCTATGTTTTGCAGCAAAGGTAGCTATTACTCCTTGAATAATTACTTGTTTCCTTTGTTTTGTGGTCATTGTCAAACCATTGATTTAGGCTATTATCTAGCCTAGGATTAAAATATGGACAAATCTAACATATGACTGCATAAAAACGCATTTTTCATCTAAATTGATCACTGTTGATTGAGTATGTATCTGTGTTCACTTTGGAAGTGATGGGTGGTAAGATACGGAAAACATTTTAGACACTTAGAACTCAATGTGATGAATGATCTTTTGCAATATGGCACAAGATTTCCCTACAATAATTTTGTAGTTGAAAAATTCTTTGAATACATTTTTGCCATTGAGCATTAAGACAAAAACGCAGTTATGATTTAAGGTATTCATTGAACCAATTCCCAAATATCAAGCAATGAGTATCTTTTGTGAATTTTCATTCATTTTCATTAATCCATCAAATATTTTTGCACTTTAGATTCTCAAGTGCAAGTTGGGGTTATTATGGAATTAAAACATTCCCAAATCATTTGACCATGACAATCTTCATAATGATGAATGATTAAGTGAATTAAATTTTTTATCAGATGGTCTTTTGGTCAAGACAAATAAAATATATCATTGTGAGAAAATATATCATTGTGAGTTCAATTGAGAGGTGACACTTTTTGCTTTTGTATCATTCACAATACAAACTGCCATACAAATCATTTTTTCCTCATTTGATGAAGAATGTCATGTACATTGATTTCTTGATTGGTGGGTCAGTTGTTTAGATCAATGTGTTGTGATAATGATATTGATAAAGTGAAAAGATTAACATTTTGCTAGGCTATCACACAAGGAAACCATCGCTTAATACAGATCACTTTGCATAATACCATTAACAATGAAAAATTGTTTCAGCCTTTATCCTCTATGGATCAATTGGTAATGTTAGAGGTCATTTTTTGTCATGGTAAAGTCATTCAAGTGCAGTAGTTTACTAGCACTCTTCTCATAAGATAAATGCTGCAAACAACAATTTAGTTACCAAATCCAATTGTGAAAGGGGTGTCAAAATTCAAAATGAAATTTGATTGAATAGAAATGATTGTACATTCTTGAAATAAGAGGAGGAATACATCAATCATATCAAACATGTTTGCAAATTTTGAAACTTGGAATAAGCAAAGTATGTCTATAAACCACCATCTTGATGACTTTGATGCCTTTGACTTGGACTCTTCCTAGCAGAATATCCTTTAACAAAGATTTTAGTTAGCTCCAAGTAATTACTGAACCATATTGTTATTGAATCAATGAGAGTTCTTTTGATTGAATGTTCCTTATTTTATTGATCCAGATTGTCAATTATCAGTCTTTTTCATTTATCATGATGAAGTATGAAGTATGTGGTTAATTTGGGTAGAAATGTAGTTGTTGTAACAAGTTTTATGTTACATTCCCTATGCAATTGCTATTACATTTAACGCTTTACCCTTTACCATTTACAATTTATCCTTTACATATTACCCTTTGCCATTTACCCATTACCATTTACCATTTTCCATTGACCATTTACCCTTTACCATTTACCCTTTACATTGACCATGTGCCATTTACAATTTACCATTTACAATTTACCATAAACATTTACCCTTTACCCTTTACCCTTTACTCTTTACTCTTTACCGTTTACCATTACCCTTTACCATTTACCCTTCACCCTTTACCCTTTACCCTTTACCCTTAACCCTTTACCCTTTACCCTTTACCCTTTACCCTTTACCCTTTACCCTTTACCCTTTNACCCAAATTCTTGCAAATCATCCAAATCTTCAAAATTGATCTTTGGAAGTTTAGTTTGATTCCTCTGTCTATATTCTCAAATTCTATTTTTGGAATTGCAAAACAATATTAATTCCAAGATTGAAAAATGAAATGTCATTAAAAGATTTTCAATGCAAACACAAAAATACATTGAAATGCATCTCTCATCTCCCTCCCCTCTTATGCATCTCTGATCTTGTAAAAATTTTGTTTTTTACTTTTTCATTTTTCAATGAAAACAAAGCTCACAAAATTAAATAGGAGAAAACCCTAGAACCTTTGTTTCTCATGGCATAAAATAAATGAAAATGATTGACAATATCTGCCATTGGAATCATTCATCCATAGACAAGCCATGATCAATAAAGAAGGTAAGTCATTATTTTTACAAATCAATAATATGTACCACCATATTTTTCTTGTCAATAGTTGAAACAACTTCCCCCTGTCACAATGGGCTGTACCCCTCCCTCCTCCTCCATGGCAAACTATTGTAATGTCAGTCCAAACAGACACAACACCACAGAAGCCACAATGGTACTCTCTGCCCTGGAGAGCTGTGTGCATGCCACTTCCCAGCAAGAACACTGTGGCAATTATGCATTCCACCAGGTCTGCATCTTCCCCAATGAAGACAAAAAGAATGTTAAGAGGAGGAGACAGGCAACAAAGACATGCCACATGCTCCATTTCCCAACTTGCCACTTGTCATGGGAGAGGAGGCAACAAGTTGCAGTGACAATTGCAGCAATGGAGCACATTGTGACAGAGAGGAATTGGTGAAGAAACAATAGGAAGGAGGTTGAAGTGGATTGATATGAACACTCTAATTGGTTTCATTGCATGGTGAGTGATTTGAAGATGGTTGACAGGGGAGGAAGGCTGGGTAAAAGCCGTGTGCATTTTTATGTAATATTGAACATTATGAAAATTATTTATTGATGTGGAATATACATTTACACATAACATTTAAAATTTTCAATAATTTTTGTAAATTTAGACATTTTCTATCTAATGTATTGAATGAGAATTTTTTATAACTTACTTTTAATTACAATATAGGTCAGATAAAATTTATTGAACTAAGACAAAAAAGATACAAAAATTGAGATTGGATGGGTTAGAGGAAGGGATGGAGGTTGGACCATTTTTGGTTGTGCCATGTTGAAGGAGTCGAGGGATAATCTTACCCCTATTTTGGTAATGTTGTTAATATGTCTGAAACAGCAGAGGAAAAGAATTTTTGTTGAGATGCCTGAACCTGGTAGCAAAGAAGAGAAAGTTTGGGATAGTGATGATTATAATACAGATAAGTTTGTAGTAGAAACCTTTTTCTACCACATTGTTCATTTTTTGATAGATCTCATTATTTGTTTTTGATATTTTTTGAAGACCTATGGAAGTTTTACTTTATGTACTCTAACTCTAACAATTCAGGACATATGTCTTCAAATGACTTTGGGGGCAGGAGAATTTTTAGAAAATGTCATGGGACATTTTAAGGCCATATCTAGGCCATATCCTATGTCCTCAAATGTGTCCTGAAATTTACAATAGGACAGGCCAGGCCATTGCCAACTAAGATCATCATGGAGGAGATGGAATATGTTGATGAAATTTTTACAGATATAGTTGAAGTGGAATGAACAAGATGGCTTGATATTGGGTGAGAGGTCTCTCAAATGAAGTAACACTTGAGGGTTTTGTCCATATGTTTGTAGTGTTGAATGGAGTAAATGTATTTGTATTTGAAATTGTGATTTAATCAATAGATCCACCTTGCCTGGTGGTGGATGGAATGGTAGGTACCATCATGACCAGGCACAGATGACTTGTACATAGCTGAGATCAATCATTGCGTTACTGGTAGGTAATGGGGTTGTTGACAAGGATATACAGTGTAAAATCACAGATGGGGTGTGGCAAATGTACATAATAGTTGCTTCTCTATCATACATAGAGTCTTATTTGAGAATACTGGAACTGTTGGAAGAATTATGATAGTGGTGATTCTTCTGGTTTCTTGAACTACTGCTAAATGTGGTAAATGACAATATCATTGACACAATATCACATATTGAAGGCATCAATAGTATAGTTTTCATCTTGATAGGTTCATCTAGGTTGGCCAAACAAAATGAAACATGTTAGTAAAGGATTTCAAAAATTTTATTGAAACATTGCTGTGTAATATCACACATTTCCTTGAGGTGATAATAAGTGTCCCCAAAGATACTACAGTTTAGCTACAGCTTCTGCACTTGAATCAGTTGAGTCTATCACATATTTTTGAAGTCATGTATTTTGAAAAAGGACTTCTTGGATAACCAGAAAGCATCACAGAATGATTTCAAAAAAGTGAAATTCCAAGGATGTTTGGGAAATTTTTCATTATCACGGGATACTCAACAATCAAAGCAAAATTCAAAAGGAGATGGACAGGTAGCTGAGGATTTGTAAGGAGATGTGCTTGCAGGAGGATGTTTTTCATTTGGGTATGGTGGTCAATGGTGTATGTTACATGGACAATGTGGAGCACTATGATATGATGTGATCCATTTCAGCAACATAAATATGTGATACAAGTAAGTAATTGAGTGTGTAGTTAGGCAAGATGGTGTGGTTTGTTTAGAGTGGATATCATTTGTGTAATGTGTTCTCTGCAATAATTAAGTTATGTATGGGTTATTGGGTATGTATCACATTGTTGTGAATGCTGTATGTGTATAAGATGGTAGTGGGTACATTTTGGCAGTGGGCAGCTTGGTTGACTTCAATACATTGGCAAAATTGTGGATGCAGATGCATCATTAGACTCATTAGGCAGCATAAACTGTTGGGTCATGTGAAGGTAACATCATAGCAGGTAAACTACATACACAGTGGGGACATGATTTATGGGGTGTGGTCTGGAACACTGTGAAATGGTTTTAACTGGTAATATTGATCCATACAGGGAGCCATGAAGTTGTGTGACTTAAACATATGTGTGGGCAAAAATCTGAAAGACAAGATGTGTGAAGGGGTATAATCATGAAAAGGTGGGACTGATGATACCTTCAAGACAACCAAGATGCAAAAGATGACAGATCTAAGTCATCATAGAATCACTAGATCAAAGGGAAACACAATCATCTTGTAATGAACCTTTTGGAAAACTAGGCCTTGTGCAAGATCAAAATGCAATAGAAAACTTCCAAAACATGAGAAAAATCAATGGTAGTCAGTGAACCTTACTGAGGGAATCCAAAATTTTGTGTCATCAAAGGGAGCAAAAATAAGCAAAAGAAAATCCACCTTTAAATTTGAGCCAATACCGACCAAAAAATTCGTTTCTGCATCTTAATGAATAATGAAAAAGCAATAAAATAAAAACAAAGTAACTTATCTCACAAATTATTAAATTAATTGAATAAGAGGAAAAATGTTTACAAAATCATATACTTTTTGTTTCACCCACAGTATCTCCTCAGGAAAAACTATCTCAGGATGTGGTGAATCTACTCCTACTGTTCCTTGAATAAGACAGTAGAACTAAAGCTAGTCCATCCATCATCAACTTCCTTACTCTTAATTAGCCTACAGAAGCAGTCTATCTTGAAATCATTGAGACAATATAGATTGTTGATAACTTCTTAGATGCTGTAATAATTTTCTTGTATTTCATTATGTATTTTATTAATAAGTTAGCACTTTGTTGACCTGCTGCAGTGTCTTTGATTTTATTACTCTCTTCCATGATGATGTTGATGCACAGTGAAATTAAAGATTATACCAATGCTTGGGAAATAAAAGAAACCATAAATAGAATAATGATCTGACTTCATTTTTGTCAACTTAGTTTCTTTGTGAACAGAGTCTGTATTGAAATGTGTATGCCCAGCTGATGATGCACACAATGAATTAATTTTATCACCAAACTTGTGATAATTCATTATGCCTAAATGCCTTCACTGATTATTGAGGTACACCATGGACAAGAAGTTCACTTTCAAGTTACCCAATATCCAGTGGTAATGATGCTTGATTTTTAAAAGAATTGAACACTCTTTTGACACCTGAAAATTGTATAATGGGATTTATTTTATACTTTCAAAAACAAATGTTTATTTGCATAGTCATACAATACCCAAAAATAGATGATCAGGAAATTATCTCTCATCTGATTATTGATGCCAACAAAAGCATCCTTCACCTCAATTAGTGATTCAGGGCACATCATGCATCTTCTCAAAGTAACATATAGCATTATCTTTCTTCATTTTCACTCATCCCCATATTATACTGCATCTTGATTAATTAACACTGACATGTAAATGCTCCTTGAACAACTCATGGAATGAGATTGTTAACAATTTTTCATTTCCCACATCCCTTGCTGTCATTTGCTCTGGTAGTTTCTTCATTGATTTTCACCACGTTTTGCTCATTAACCCTTCATCTCTCTCCAGTTATGCTCCAATATTTTCACAGCATCAGGAATTGCCTCTTTGTTGAAGCATGATATCATCTTGTTCCACATTGGTAGCTTCATCATTTTTGTACCTGTATCTTGCACATATCTTTTCTCCTTCTCATACCTCCACTCCATTCCTTTATATTGATTCTCCCAGTAAGTAGTGGTTTTTGCTACTAACTGCAACACCTATTTCTTTAGTTTCAGTATAGTTTGCTGAGAGAAGATATGTTCTCCTTGCAACAAGATATCTATGATTGATATTGTTGGTTGGATATGCCTTGATGCTGTAAACAACAAGATTTGTATAACCAGTTAATTTTTGCCTCAAAATTGAGTCTGCCTTTGAATCACAATCTTGTCTGAACTTGAGTGAATATTACTCAGTTTTTGTTTGGTTGTTCAAGACAGCTTGATTCTTAGAAGATAGAACAGTCACAACATCCTGAAGTAGTAATAGTTGCATTGAGCATCTCACATTTTCTTTCCTTCCAGCTATTTGACCCTTTTGTGGTGTTGCCTCTTGATGGCATTGATTCTTTCAGTGGTGCCTTAACAGCAGTTTCATCAACTGCAGCAACTACAGTAGTAATATGATCATTGTGAGGTACTCCTTTGGTGTTTGGTTTCTGTTTTCCATCACAATATTGGAAGAATCCAGATGATTTATGATGGTAAGGCTTGTGCTTTAGTTCCACTGTATTACTTTGTTCAGGATGGAAGTGCTCTTGAGTCAGAAGATCACAGGAGAAATTATTATTATTTTGATCAGGAACAAAAATATTTATAAGAGATTACCCCAATCTTATGCTTGTGAATTTTTACAATGAGGAGCCTATATCTTGAGCATCATCCACATAGGTCTCAATGCAACAAAACCACAACCCTAAGGTCAACAATCAAACTGACATCAGCCACAACTCCCAGATACAAAAATTTTCCTATTCTGGTTTAAACAGATTCTTCTACAATTTTTGTTTTCGAATTACCTGTAGGATTAAAAATCTTAGACCACAAAGATACTTATAAGGATGTGATCATAAAAATAAAATGTTGATAATGATAATAACCACCAGCAAAATAAAACTCTCAATGATATTTTTGTTGCTGTAAGATTCCTGAAATTGGATTGAATTAAATTACAGTCAAGAGGAATGAATAACTGTTTAACATTATTTCACTGTTTTTCTCACAATCAGATGGACAAGACCACCCAATAGTGTTGACTAAGGCAGAGAACAATGATTGAACAGCATGGGGCAAATGATGGGACATGACAATCAAGTACAACAAAGGTGAACAATTATGGAACATGACTATGACAGAACACAAAAGACACAACAATTCATCAGTAGAGGAAAAAAAGGTACTTGATGATGACAAATGAGCACAACAACAATGGAGCATCTTGGAGAACAATTGAGCACTGAGCACAATGGTGAATGACAGAGCATGACAATTATAGAGCACAATGGGGCATGATGATGAAAGAGCACTACCAACAGAGCACAATAATCCACCAGTAGAGGACACCTGGATGACAATGATGGTGGGTCACAGTAACAATTGATCACCAAGATGACAAGCACAATGGAACACAACCAACAAGGCATGACAGTGATATAGCACAATCAACAGACCAAAGCAGACACAATAATCCACCAGTGACACCTGCAGCTTGTTTGGATATATCTGTGATATCAGGATATTGATTGCTCAAATGAGGAGATGTTCTACTGTCAAAAGCTTAAAATCATATCAGGGGGATAATATGCATTATTGCCAGTTTTTTACTGACAGAGCATCAATTTGCTTGCCAAAATTTGTTTGGTAAACTAGTTAAAGTGCAATGAGTGTGCTGAATATATTTTGATTCATAATTCTACAAAGTCCATGAGCAAAGCTAGCAATAGGGATGAAGTTACCTGATGCAAAATTTCAATGTATGAAACAATAGTGAGATATTGACTAGAATCACGAATTGCCCAAAAGAGTGGTGCAACAAAAAAGTACTTTGATTGACAGACTACCAACCTACAACCCAGCATTTTGGAGTATGATCCCCTCCCTAACATAGGCCATAGGCAAGATTAAAAATACAATGTACAAAGAAAAGCCTTTGGAGAAATTTTCAATGAATTACTGTTTGTGATATTTTGAGTTATGGTTGACATAGCAATGAGAGGAGATCCCAATGGATGATACTATGCTGAGCTAAAACAGGCAATTATGTATACCTTGTAGTAACTTTCATTATGCCCAAATAGATAATGTTTCATATTAACATGATGTAAACTCTTAAACATCCCTACATTTTAAGAGATGTTCAAATGTGCTGTTGACTTGTCAACATCATTCCATGATCAAATTTCTATAACCAAGAAATTCAATTATTTTGAACATGAGTAAATACTGAAAATACTGAATCAATCATATGATCCACTTGTTTTCAGTGAAAATAAAATATACTTAAATCATATGCAACTTGCAAATTGCATAAATGATTACATATTTTATTAGTAAGAAATCAAATATCATTTCATGAATGATACACAACAAAATCAGACTCAAATCTTTTTGAACAATGCTAAAATTCACAATTTTTGAATACCATGACATTACCAATAGGCTCTCCTCAAGGACTAGACTTTGTATTGACCACTTTTGCCTGAAATCCAACACATAAAGTATACAAATCAAAATAGAATATATTCATTTTAACGATAACAAGATAAGTATCAACAATTTGAAAGAGTCTTGAGTTGGTTTGGCACAAAACTGTTTTTATTTGCAAAGAACAAAATTCCACATTTTGTTTGATTAAGATTGCTCCAATTTTGTCAAATACTCAGTTAGTACTTATATTCAAGCTCTATTTGTCCAATTACCTTGATCCCTGGTTTTGCCACTTGCACCAGAATGTGAAATATGTTATAATAAATCATCATGACATTCAGTTCAGTAGAATCTGAAATATGAAAGTTAGAAGTTTATGCTATGTGTGTTTCATAGCTATATGGAGAATGCAATACTAATTATATATTAGAGGTAACACCACAACCTAATAGAGATTTATTTTGCTCTAAATGAGGGTGACCTAGGCACTTCATAATTGTTATTTTGTTCTTCCTATTTCCCAACATAAGTACCATAGCAGCACTATATTATATAAGGATGTATCTGTCTTGTGAGGAAGAAGAGCTTGTGAGTAAAACTGAGGGAAAGCTACAATGGTTGTGGATTTTGCTATTATTTAGATGTTTTGTAGTGGTTAACATAATTGTACAGGTTCATGTATGTAAAAATTTTGGCGATTTTCAGCGAAGTGCCAGTGGTTTAGTGGCAAAATCCAACGTTGCCATCGTTGGGCCCCGGGTTCGATTCCCGGCTGGCGCATTCACATCCGGTATGATGTAGGTGGTTATCATACCCGCCTCTCACGCGGGATACCGGGGTTCGAGTCCCCGTACCGGAATGAATTTTATTCCAAGATTAGAAAGAAAACGGAATTCTTAATCTTGGTAAATCTCACAAACATTCTATTTTTATTGACCAAAAAGCCAAATTAGCTCTGATTCAATCACAATATTAACATTTTTTGGAGACCTCAGATCAGATTCCACATGTCAGAGAGCTACACTTAGCATTATAAATATATCTCTACAGAGCTGTATCGTGAAAACCCGAGAAAAAACCCGAAAAGCAGGTAAGATTACAGTAGAAAATGACAAAAAATCAATTATTTTTGAAACCTCTAATTAATAGGCTTATGTTGCGCTGTGACTGCCATATCAATAACATACTTTTTGTAACATTCCAAGCAAATTGACACCTTCATATTACAAGTACAAAACAATCAGCACCTCTCTTTGCACCAAAAGGTGCCACAAAATGTTCTTTGGGAACAATCTTTGACTGGCTCCCATGTCCCTTTTGTCCCTTTTTGTCAGCCCATTCTCCCATAAAAAATGGACTCTTGTCAAGAATATGTTCTTTTGTCAATCTTTCCACTGCATTACCAGAGTTCGGTTGCTCAACTTGTAAAACTGACTTTCCATCACAGTCTAAATTGTTCACAAGAATTCTTTGGGCCAATGTGCTTTAATATTACAATTATAGTTGTACATTCTCATTCCTTCCTCAAACCCTTGCATTTGCTGCATATGCCTTATCCATTTCCAAAAGAAAGATAAATTGATTGTTTGGCTACCACTTTGATAGGATCATGTCAGCAATTGTGTGACTTGACAATGCAATGCCCAATGCCCAATGCCCAATGCCCAATGCCCAATGCCCAATGCCCAATGCCCATTGCCCATTGCCCAATGCCCATTGCCCATTGCCCATTGCCCATTGCCCATTGCACATTGCACATTGCACATTGCCCATTGCTTGGCTTGGTTGTGGCATGAAATAGATTTGAGATATTTGAAGTGAATCCTCAACCCTGAACCATCTGCAATTGTTACATTGCAGAAAGTGTCATGATCATCAACTTGGGTAAGAACTTCATGAGTCAATCAGGTTCCTGTTGAAATATTCATAAATATACTTACCAGGAACCAACACAGGCCATCCTCTTTATTTTGGTTTTGCCATTGCTTGCTCAAAACTTGCTCTCTCACATTACCAGAATTCCTTTTGAGTCTGAAAACCCACTATCCATTGTCACCACTTTCCCTGTGCTCCATAAATTCTTTGACATTTGCATCATCAAACCAACTATTATTCCTTTCTCATCAAATTCTTTGTATCCTAAAACTTATGGTCAATCTTTCCCTTCCACAAGCTCCACTTGAAACATAATTGGTGCTCCTCACTTTAGGTCACCATTGCAGTTTGTATGATATTTGTTGCCACATGGGTGGGGCTTCTGCAGTACACACATCCATCCAGGGCATTATTTGTTAAGCCTGACACTCATGCTTTCATCAATGCATGAGATTCATTGTGGCACATAATTTTCAGATTATTGCTCAATGAATTCATCAATCATTTGTTTCATGTTGTGAAATTGATCAGAAAATGGTGGATGTAGTAAATTTGTGAGACAGAGGTCCTGCATGATGTCTTCAAACAGCTTCAAAGAGATGTACTCATTTGGGCAATAAATGGTACCTTTGAATGTTTTGATGGGAATGGTTGACCACCACCCCATACAACCCCTACAATCCAACACTCCTTCAAAGCAAGCAATGAAAAAGATGTAACACCAACAAATGAAGAACTCCCCCATAGTAATCTGTTGCATGTTTGTGCCATCAAGTTTTGCATTTGTTTGAGGGATGACAATGTTGTTTAAGATATACTGGAAAACAAAGCTGAAACAGAGGTGAGTTGCATGTATGTAATTAATCAAGCATCTAAAAAATTAATTACCTTCAAAACATCCCATTCATTTGCGTCAGCAATTATTTCCCATGACATTGTTGTAAAATGCCCATTAATATTCCTACCATTTTCTTGAATATGTGGACAAACAATCGGATCATTCCAATTTTGAATTACCACAGTAGCATGTTGTATTGACCCAAAATTTGGAAGATTCTTGGGGAGTGCATCCTCATTTTCAACCTCAAGACCCAGCACTTGCAACTCAGATGTATCAGGCATATCAAGATTTCCTCAAATGAGGTTAACATTACAAACCAATTCACTGTTGATTGTTGCATCTGCATTCACAACAGACAGATAAAGAACAAAATCCCCATTCTCATCTTGTATTTCTTCTTGACCCAATGCTGCTGATGCTGATGCTGATGCTGATGCTGATGCTGATGCTGATGCTGATGCTGAT
>JALLPE010000181.1:0-21676 GCA_036940025.1 Conticribra weissflogii
CCTGCCACACCTTTGCCTCCAAAATTCCAACTGTCCTAAGCTGCAGTGGGCCTTGACTGCCATGAAATCCAAGGAAAAGGGAGAAAGAGAGGGAGGAAGAGAGGGAGGAAAAGAGGGAGGAAGAGAGGGAGAAAGAGAAATTTCTCATATTATGTTATCGCTCCTAGCTCCGGGCTCCGTGGTCTCGGAGTCAGTTTATTTTGGAAAACATGTTCCACGGGATGTGCCGCTGCATTGTGAAACATGTAAGTGCTTGCCGCCACGATCAGAAATGATAACCAAGTAAGAGCGAGGTTTGTGAATACAACGAAACTTACAGTTGTGCTCACCAAAATCAACTTTTTGAGACGTTCTTCGCGGGAGTATAAGCTTCTTAGAGTAACGAGACCGAAAACAGATGAACTCCTTCGACTCTAGTCATCAGCAGAGTCGGCTTGAGCAAGAAAAGGTCAATATGTTTCATAGAATAAAATTTTCGTCACGGATCGTCGATTTCCATGTAACCACACCAATGATGACGCCGACATCTATGTCAATTTATGAAGCAGAAAGTAATTTTGACGGATGGAACCAACAGCGACGGCGCATACGACGAACAAATACTTCCACTTTTTGTTCATGTTGTGCCCTGGTGCTACTCCTTTGGCAAACAAAATTCCATGTTTCATTGGCATTTGGATCATCATCGGTTCCATATTCTTCAAAAGGACGGCCTAATCGCGATCAAGCATCATTATTATTGCACAAGTCAAAACATAACAATTCAAAAAGATATTCATCTAGTTATCCTTCCTTCTTGACAGACGATCCAGGGAAACAAAATACAAATGTTAATGGGAAGATGATAGATTCAACTCATCCAGCCGAGACTTGGACCCATGAAACAGTTCACAAGAATCAGACTCGGCGGCTACCACCGTCGTCAATCATATCTTCCGCCACTGCTTCCTCCATCCAGACTAATATTGTTCCAGAGGACAATTTTAAAGGAATGAAGGAAAGCAGAGGCCTCAAAAGTGCAATAAATATCAAGAAAAGAAGACAAAGCGAAAAGCAACAACAAAACCCTCCGACAAAAAATTTTCCCGTTATCACCCACCAGTCCCCCAAACCTCGTCCTCCAATCTACAAAAGCATCATCGTGGAACCCGACAATTCCCCCATCAACCCCAAAAAACTCCTTCTTGACGTCGAAATCTCCACATCAAAAATTCTACAACAAAAAAGACAACACCAACAGGACAAAAAATCCAAACAACTTCTCCTCCAAAAGCTTTCCCGCGCCCATCGTTCTATGCTTGCCAACACCTCTACATCCGATCGCCAACGCTTCGTCACCGGAAAATATCCCCTCTACGTCACAGTTCAACAAAATCCCACGAGAAAATGGTTAGGACTGGCCGAGTCTCAAATCTATTTAAACGGGACGCAAATCGATAAGAGTCTGGCATCCTATGATATTTTTCATTGGTTAGACGACAAGGAGGAGCGAAAGGAATTACACGGAGAGTACGAATTCTTGAGTTTGGAGTTGGTGGCTGAAATTCATGTGAGGAGACCGGGGTATGTTAACATATTGCCGAGGAAGGGTGCAGGGATTTCGTTGCTGGAAGGTAGTGTTGGTGGAACTGACAGTAGCCGTCTTGGTGTAGGCGGACAGCGGAGGAAAGGGGAGAAAGGAGAAGGTCTCATTGGAGGTTTCAAAGAAGGTATGTTCTGTTGGAAGAATTGGAAGCTGAAGAACGATGATTTGGCATCGTTGGTTGGGAAGGATGGACTTTTTGATAACGATGATGAAAACGTATTAGATGGGGACCGATTGTGGGTAACAGGATTTTCTCTCACGAAGCAACGCGGGGAATTGCATACATTGGACATCAACACGGGGATAATGTCCCAAGTGAATGATAAGACCGCAAAGTCAATAAAATGGCCGAATGAGGTTGCGTCTATACCAAGACAATTAACGCATTGTGAATGTAATGAAAATGCTGGTGGATTAGGGAAAATTCGAAACTCTGTTGAAAATGGATTGGAAGATGCTTTATTGGTCATGGATGGGTTTCTTGTTCCAGGAAAAGATAAAGGGGGATTATATGTTGTCAAGAATCCAGGCAATACTGCGGCGGAAGAAAGAGTTTGCCTCACTGACAGAAGCGATTGGTTTTACCACAGGTGCGTTTTTCAAATTACCCCGTTAAATCATAATTTTCAATTATTATCAACATGTCTGAATTCGATGGATAAGACTTCATTTCTCGCGCCATTATTCTCGAATAATTCCACAGAGCCATTTGGTTGGATTTGACTGGCGACGGTAGAAAATCAATCCTGGCGGCCAGAGCAAAGGTTCCTTCCATACTCAACGGTAACAGCGGAGCTCAGGAAGACGGACGAGCATTAGGAGTTGGGCAATTGGTCTGGCTGGAACGACCACAACCACATTCGTTCGATGAATATACTGGGACTCCTCTTGATATTCATGGGAATGTATTTGATCCCTTTAGTGTTGACAATACACCCTGGAAATTAAGGTGAGGATTCGCTACTATACTATTTCAGTACCATAACTCGACACCATTCCTTCATTTTCTGCGGCTGATGTATTGCTTACATACTTTCACTTCATGAAATGAAATATTCGTTTTAGAGTGTTGGACCAAGGTCCTGACGTAATGTTCAGCGTTGCCGATTTAGATCCAACGGACAACACCATTGAAGTCATCGCCAGTCAATTCTTTAGCCGCAAACTCTCTCTTCATTCCATTCAACTCGGACCCACACCAAAAGTGGTTTTCCAACGTATCATCGACGACCGATGCGGAGCCGCATTCAGCTCGGTACTATCCGATTTAGATGGTCTTGCCACTGTAAACTGTCGACGAAATGGCAGTCTTCCGTTGGTTGTCGATGTTGGAAGCACGGTTGTTTCGCTGAACGATGGAGATCCTTTTTCCCATGTATTAG
This sequence comes from Conticribra weissflogii, assembly GCA_036940025.1. Lineage (NCBI taxonomy): Eukaryota > Bacillariophyta > Thalassiosirophyceae > Thalassiosirales > Thalassiosiraceae > Conticribra > Conticribra weissflogii. Next base: position 2,968 of record JALLPE010000181.1, read on the forward strand.
TGACCAGTCACGAGTGTACTTATGCCGAAACCAATGGGGTAACATCACAGTCTGATCGGCAACAGCAATCAACTCAACAACAATCTACTTTTGTTTCTTCCTCAATAGATCGAAATAGGGATTCCGAATCGGACGTTGGCAACGGCTGTCATGTTGATACTCCTCCATCAATTGAAGTGCACTCCTCCCACAATGACGACCAATCCAAAATCGACGGTGGATCACTCTTCGCCTATCGCATTCCCACTTCGCACAAAGACGCGTGGAAGACTTTGCCATGGACACGAAGCGTCATCGCCACTGGGTTCAAAGTCCAAGGTCAGCTGAGCAATATGATCAATCCCGGGGCACCGGGATTTTGTTATACATTCTTCCCAACTCGGGAGGGAATGGGGAACGCCAGTGGTGGTGGTAGCAATATTGGCAAAAGGTGGTCTCGGCCCTTGATTGGTTTGTCTGGCGATTGTGCTGAGGCGGCTTATATTTTAAGACCGATTGATTGTGATGGAGCTGATGGTATTGCAGTGCCACTGACGTCATCGCCGTCATCAAGGGAAGTCAATGTAAGCAATGTAAGCGGTCATGATGGAATCGACAAAAGCACGAAGTACTCGCTTATGTGTGAAATCAAATGCAAGTCTACTGTTGGAAGTCTGGCGATCGGTTACGACGACTTCTGTTCTGCCGAGCAACAAAGCGGATATGCCAAGATTTACGTCCCGTGTTACGAGTTGAACAAGGTTCTCGTGTTTGCGATGGGTAGTGGGGAGGATGAAGATTTGGATGACGGTTGGTGAAGTCGGTTGACGGACGGGTATTGGCCAACGAATTGGAATTTCGTCTGTAAGTCAGGTAGAGAAGTTTTAAATGCCTTCTTTGGAAGAAAGTCAAGCTTGATGAGAAGCTTAACAAAAATGAAACAACCCCCCTCAAGAGAACTCTTGCACATTCCTCAAGAGGCTGCAAGATAGGGGTATCATGTCAAAACTTCAAACCATCTAAAATAGATGTAAATCTTAATATGTTTGGATTCAATGATAGCCTTTCCCCAGCAACTTTCCAAACCTGATTGTTATTATATTATATTGCCCCTCTTCCCGAAGCGTTCACCACATCTCATGCCAAGAGCAATAACATCAGAGCCCCTATCAGCCCATTTCCCTTACCTCCAAACGAAAAAAATTAATCATAGTCACTAAACATATCTTTCTCCTCCCGCATCTGAACCTTTTCCTTCTCATCCTCTTCCGTCCAAGTCCCCGCCTTCTTCATCTTCTTCTCCCGAAACGCTCTCACCATTTCCTCCGTCTCCACCTTTTCCTCCTTAGTCAAACCCAATGAATCCAAGAACCCTCCTCCACTGCCGCTGCCTTCATCTCCATCCTCCCCGTAATTTTGCTCGGCATAAGTCTCGGCAACCAAATCAGCGTAACCTCCTCCGTTCGACTCCAATAAAAAGCCGACGAAGACCGTAGATAGGATGGAGCCCAGCATGATGAGTCCTCCTCCAGCGAAGACTTTTCCAAATTGATCGTCGGGAATGGAGGCGATGTCCGAGTCGATCGTCGAAAGTAAGAAGTTGGTTGCTTCGTCGGGAAAGAACAGGTTTAGAGAGGTCGTCGTTTTGGAACTTGTTGTTGAAGGAGCAATCGAATTTTGTCGAAAGAATTTATATTTTTCGGTGTGATATTTACTGTTACTGATGACTGAAGGAGAGAAGGCGCTGGCGACTATCCATGTAAGTGATAGGAGTGCTGCGACTCTGGTTGGTAGCTGCAGTTTCGTCATGGTTAGTTAGTAGTTAGTGTTATCTCTGTGTTATGGATGCATGGGCGATTTACTATGAGGCACGAGTCGTGAGAAAAATATATTCCTTTTTCATCGATTTTATTTTATTATCGTTATTGTTTGGAAAAAAGCTGCGCTGGAGAGCGATCAGATGATGTGAAGACACACACAGACTTTGTTGAAGGTTGTCAACAGTTTATTTCTCCACAAGAGATGACGTCACAGATGTCACAGATGTCATGGGAGAGAAACAGGATGATACTATGGAAGAAAAGAGTTAAAAAAAGATCCGGCCAAAAAACAAAACAAGTCGTACGTACGTCATCGAATTGGTTTATGATTGCCACGTGGATCACTTTGATGGATGTGATCAGTATATGTTGCTCATGATGTGAACCACACCAAAACGGCGTTTTTCATTAAATATGTTTTCATTTCAGCGGCGACCCGCCATTTCCACAGCGAGATGAGGGATAAAGAACCAATCAACAACTGAACTCCAAAACAATAATATATCTAATATATTATTAAGTGCGATACCGATTCCGCCGACTGCTCTTGAACTCTCTGCTTCCTTTCAACTACTCGAACAAACCTTTCTTTCCAAGATGCGCATGGGCCGCCCCAACAAGAAGAGGAGATCGTCCTCGAAAAAGCAACAGGATTCATCGGACGGCACCTCATCAACGTCATCCGCCGGCAACAAGCCGCCGAAATATTCATCGCCCACTCTGGTTGTCGGCCAAGTCTCGTCCAACGTGATCCACTCCGTTCTGTCTCCGGCCCTGACCAGTTTGGCAATCGAGAGTGTGGAAAAATATGCCGACGAGGTCATGAGATACGAGGCTCTCTTGGCCGACAGCAATCTTCGCGTGAACGATGACGGCGAAGGAGGCGTCTTCGAAGAAGGCGATCGAGTCGCGATCGACCCCGACGGCGACGTCCATACCACCGTCCAGGAATCCGACCCAAGCAACCCGCCGCCCCCTCTCACCCCCCCTTCCGCCTTCCGACTCTTCACCTCCCAATCCGACGTCGACGAACTCGCCTCCCTCCTCGCCGCCACGTCCCGCCACTTCTCCGCCCCCTCCAACACGTGGAAGATCCACGCCAACGCCGCCAAATTCGAGCGGCTCCTCGACGAGAAGTACGGCCGCTTCCGCCCCTTCATCATGGCGCACCCCGAGCTGGAGTCCTTCGTCAAAAGCGTCCAGCGCAAGTACGCCATGGGGGAGTTCTCGCCCTTTCGAAGGGGGGATCCTCCCATGGGAAGGACGACGAGCATCATGATTTTGTTCATGATGCACAGGAACGGCGTGAGGGTGGAGGGCGTGGTTTTGGCGGCCTTGTTTTTGCTGGTGGGGCTGAGGCCGTGGGCGTTGGTGGCGTTGGTCTGCCTTGGTAGGTGGTTGATGGAGGGAAGGAGGAGAAAAAGGGTGGGGGGCATGCCCAGGAAGCTGGTAATTTGCGACCCCTATTACGCCAGGAACGACAACGGATCGAAGAACGACGATGGCAAAGGAATGGGAAAAGGAAGCGAAGGAAACCGAGTCGACCATGATGATGATGATGACGACGAGGAGGAAGCAGAAACTAGGAAGAAACATCAAATTTTGGAACGTCCGGTGGGCTCCAAATTCAATGCCGCGGATCTTTCTCTGAGGGACGAGCGGCACGATGTCATTCTTTTGGGAAGTGGTCCGGACGTCTTGTACACGGCGGCTCTTCTTGCTCGCGCAGGACGCAAGGTCTTGGTCCTTTCTCCGAGAGACGACGCCTCGGGATGCGTATCCATGTCGTCTACTTCGTCCAACACCTACAAGTCCATGGATAAGCGACAAAAGCAATCAACGCACTCGTCTTCGTCTTCCTTCTCTACCGACAAAATTCCATTCGACATAGACATCAACAACATATCCCATCTCTCCAAACAACAAGCCCTCTTAACCCCCGCCCTCGTCACCAACTCCGACACCCAAGGAGGAATCCGCTTCGCCCGCATAGGATCCTATCTCGACTCCTTTTCGCACTCCATCCTCTCCGTCCCAGGCCTAGGAACCGATTCCACCAACCCTCATCACACGATCCCCGTTGTCATCACATCCGCCGGTCCCCGAGCGTTGGCCGAATACGCGTCGCATCATCTCGGGGACGGATATCCCGGCCAGGACTTGGACGGTAACGACGATGGGAATTCCACCTCGTTGGGGTATCTCCAAGCCTGTCGTCAAATCAATGCCGGTTCTGGAGAATATTATCTTTCCAAACTTTTTGGAAGTGCCGACTCTTCCTCTTCTTCTACATCCTACGCCGACTCCAACAATAACGATAACGCCTACCAACAAGCCACGATACGACCCACCTCCGCCTTTCTCAACAAATGCCTCCCGCTCAATACACACGTAAGGAGTCTCATGGCGGCCATGGGCATGACGAACGAAAACCTCTCTCCGGATCAGACGAGCATGGCGGCGCACGTAAGTAATATCTGTGCCATGACGAGCGAGGAGGGTATGGCCTATCCGGTTGGAGGGCCGAGGGCCTTGTGTCACGCTTTGGCGAGCGTCATCGAACAGTGCGGTGGGAAGGTGGTGACCGGCGTGCCTTTGCAAGAATTGTTGTTCGACGAGAAAACCGGGAAGGAGGGTGAGAAGAGCGGAACGAAGATGAAGAAAACGACGAACAAGAAGAACAGCGGTGGAGAAGGCGGAACCACTGGAACGACCAATAAAGATAAGCAACAAGAGGCGGAAAATGGGCCGAAACCACGTTGTCGAGGTATTCGCCTCGAAAACGGTCTCGAAATCACAGTCTCGGAAAAAAGCGACGACTCATCGTCATCATCATCCTCCGCTGTTATTTCCATGTTGGGTTTCATACCCACCTTCCTCCATCTCTTACCCTCCGAAATTCGGACCGCACACGGAGTTCCTCGCGGTCTCGCTGCAGTGTCGGAACGACGATCTCTGATGAAAATTCTCGTTGGGATCGAGGGTTCGAAGGATGAATTGAATCTTACAGGTGCCGATTGGTATCGCTTACCGAACGCTACGTTGCCAAGGGATGAATTGGACCCATTGACGGGACAAGTGAAGTTCGGTACGATCGGGCTTGGCGACAATTATGGCAACGACGACGAGGTTGGTGATTCCGAGGGCATTGGGGCGGCGGCAGTAGGTGAGGCGTCTTGTTCCAGTGGCAGCTCGGAAGAAGGAATCGGATCTGGCGATGCCCGTGGTAGAGGAAAGCGCAGCAAGTCCTCGTCCGCCTCTTCCACGACCACTACCTCCATCAATAGTAGTAGCGGCAGTAAGACGCATCGAGCGAAATTCACATCTGGCGTCTCGTGGATGAAGGTGTCTTTCCCCAGCGCCAAGGATCCGAGCTGGTTTGATCGTTATGGCAACATTACGACATGTGTGGTCACAATTGAGGCGGATGACGATTTCGTTCGCATGTTCGACACACAGCCAAAGATTTATTCCATCATTAAGAGTGGACCTGGGGATATGGAACGATTGAGAGAAAGGGTTTTGAAAGATTTGGTCCATAATTTCCCTCAATTGGAAGGTCAGTTACATCGTTACTGCTTGTTTCTATCATGGTGTAAAAAGGCAGATTGTATGATATCATGCATCTAACTCGATGCTTTTTCGTCAATTTGGCATTTAACCGTACAAAAACATTGAAATACACCACCAGGAAAAATATTATGCACACAAGTCCACGGACCACTCCGCTCCGGACTGACACACAACGCCGCAAGATTCGCTATCAAAGGCAACCGCCCCAAAACGCCCTACCCCAACCTCTACATCGGAGGCTCGGACCTCACCATTGGAGATTCTTTCTCCGGAGCCATCGTCGGAGGATGGATGGCCGCCAATGCCGTCATGGGCTACAGCTTCATCGATTACTTATATTTGAAAAAGAATATAACTTCAGATTTAGAACAATTTTTGGATGAGCCTTGTTTTGTGAATGAGAAGAATGGCGTGATTGTGGAGGACTTGGCTGTTCCATTCAAGGAGCGGTTGCTTGATGATGAAAAGGTAATTGTTGGTAAGGAGGATGAAGAAGATCATGGTTATGAATTTGATACTCATGGCCAAACTGTGGTCGCCGCTGCTACTGCGGAATCGAGTAGAGAGGAGTGAAATTGTCAATGTCTGTCATCCACGATATTACAATATAAAAATAGAGAAGTCGTAACTTTGAGTAATTTTGAATTGTCTCCTCTGCAAAATATATAATCCTGATAACATATCCCATTGAGAGTTGCACACACTGACAGCACCTCACAAAAGGCCCTGGGTAACATGAATGGCCTGTAAATTGAGTCATTAATCTGAAGTTTTTCAAGAAACAGTTCGACAATCTAAAAGGCGTTATTGTGTTTTTCGGTTTGCCAGTGTCTTCTGACTGGCGATTTTATCTTGGGTAGTTTTTTTACACATGGGAATGATTGAACTGTCTAGTTAACTATCCCAATCAAATAATATAAGTTTAACAGTCGTTATGGACCCTACGACAGCTACATTTTGCTAAGCAATTAACTATAATGGAGTAACTAACTTGACTGTCATGTAGTTCACTCTTCCTCAAAATAAACACTGGACCTTGGTTTTTGGATGATAGCAACCATAACAGGAACAGCACATGAGGCAGATCTATTATTGTATTGGATTGTACATGGTAACACTAGATCTGTGTGGCACCAAAACTTGTTGGTTTCATATCTAAGCACCAAAACCTAAAACTCCCCTTGAGAGCTGCTCAAGCAGCGTTGCATAGCACTAACAGTGTGTAAGGTCATGGGGCACTACAGGGAAGCTGTTTTATTGCCCTTCCATTTGGGCACATGAAATGATAGGAACAAATGAGAAGCAACTGATTTGGTTCAATTGTTCAATGAATACAAAGGCATCTGACTGCACACCCTACCCACAAAAATAAGGACTTTGTCATGAGGAAGTAGAAGTGCACTATCATCCACCCCAATGTATCCTCTAATAGTCATAAGGTAGAAGTGGCCAGCTGCAAACACTCATTATTCACATCAATATAATCAAATCTGTCACATTGGTCAATTAAAGGATTGCTGCATGTGTTTTGATATTCTTTTGCTGAAGTTTGCATGATTATCACATATGAATTTAAAAATTTAGCACCTTCCAATGACCTTTTTTTATACATATGAGTTTTCATATCCAGAATAGGAGAGAACATTGTCATCACCCCTCCTCAGGAAATGAGTATCAATGTGCTCCACAGGCATCCCTTTGTTGGTGGGGTAGTTTAATATGATTGCTGTTAGGATGGCATGTTTGTCCAAATGCAACACATCATGACAAACACTGTTTTCAAAGTGCTCTGAAAAGATGAGGGGGAGTCCAACATCCCAGCACATTCACTGGGCAATACAAGAAGGGTCATAGTTGGTTTTATGGTGGATGCAGATGCAGGTGCCATTGTAACTATTTTTCTGGTTGTCTTGTTGTAGAGGGGTCCCTATTGCTAGTGCTACTACTAACATTGCCACCAGTGCTGTATTAGAGATCTGTGAAGCCACCTCAAGCCATCATCTTTGATGAATATGACACCTACCAGCTTAAATTGTTGAGGTCTGCTGTGTATCATGTATCATTATGTAAAGGTGTAGTTATGTATTCCCTACTGTGCAACAGATAGTAGAATGCAATTCACAATTAAAGTCAGTTCTGCTATTGCAGATAGTTTCTCCAAGGTCATTGGCACAGATACTGTCTCAACTAAGAAAAATAAGATGTCCACCTTGACTTGGAGCTTTTTTGCAGGAGAAGGGTCTAGTTTACAAATACTTTCCAGCACTTCTTAGCTACGTTGCTAATTACCATGGTAATACTGAGAATTACCATGTTTTACAATAACTTATGCCAAAAATCATGGTAACACCAAATTACCAGACATGGTAACCATTTTTGGTCATAATTTTGTTACCTTGATAGGTACCAGCTCCTCTTGGCTTGTGAATGCTAAAGAAATATTTCAATATTGGAATCAATAATCAATAATAATCAATAATACAAGATTATCTTTTGAGCAATGACATACAATTACATACAAAACAGCCACCACAAGAACATCATCACAATACCAACATCACAACCCAAAAAATGACAACCACCCTCAATAATAGGGAGCTTGGTGCTCTGAAGCTTGGCTCTCTGAAGCTTGGCTCCCAGCAGCTGGCCTGAATCCTCTTGGCTTGGAGGCTCAATAGTGCAGCTCCCCTGGACTTGGAAGTTCATTAGCCTGGCTCAGTGGCTACTCAGCTCCTTGGCAACCCAGCTCAGAAGTGCCTTGGCAGCTTGAATCCTTGCTTGTTTGCTTGATTGGCAGTTTTGAGGCTTGGTGGCACAAAGGTGCAGCTCCCCTTGTCTTGGTGATATGGCTCCTCTAGGCTTGTTTGGGGGTTCCCCTTAGCTCACTCCAAGGATCCATCCCTGTGGCCTCCCTTGGAACAGTTGCTTCCATCTCCATGGCTGCCATCCCTGCAAATCCCTTGGATTGGTGGTTCCAATTGGCTTGGTGGCTCTGTCAGATCAGCTCCCTTGGCTCTAACATGGATCTACTCCCTTCAGCTTTGGCCCAGATGGGTTCTTTTGATTTTCAAGCACACAACAATCAAATACAAGCAAAAAATACACTTGGCTCCCTTTGGCTCAAGCTTGGATTATTTTTGTTTTGTAAATTATAAATCGTTTTAAACACACAATAATCAAACTGCAGTAAAGAAATTATCATGAAAAGCAATATCCTGCAAATTAAGAATAAAAAAATTTTCCTTGTATTAATGTTTAATTTCACTACTTCCTTTTTTCATGACTTTGAAGTTTAAAGTGTCTGTTGACACATAATTACATATATTTTCCATGTTACCATTTTTAATACCCACTAATAATCATTGATCTAGGGAGTGTAAACTCTATTTCATAGCAATATTAATAATACAATGATAATATCCATGTTATATTGAAAAATTATGACTTTGAAATACTTTGAGGAAGAAATTTATATGATTTTACTACGTTACCACGGATTTTGTCAGGTAACAGTAAGTTACCAAAAATGTGCTTCTTTTTGAGGTAATACCTCATTTGTGGTAATACAGGTAACACCCATGGTAAGCAAAATTTACAAATGCAGTAACAAAAATGTCAATTAGCAACATAGACCAGAAGCCTCCTGAAACATCAGAGATGTGGCAGAGCAAGTCAAAGGAGCTTTTGTTATCAGCTGGTCCACAAAGGGTTAGATTGCCACATAGGATGGGGAGACAGGCAGTAGTTTGATGTGCTTAAAGGGGGTGGTATCAGGTTTCTTGGAAGGGAGAAATGGTGTATTTTTTAGATGATTGTTTTGCAAATAGTTTCCCAGAGATGAAAGCTCCATAATACAACCCTGCAGGGATGATATTCAGGAGGCTCTAAACATTGGATTGGCACATGTGCCAACTTTGTGGTGAAAGCAGAAATTGAGTTGGTACAAAGGATGATATTGGTGGAGTCTGAGAGTGAAACCAATTTTGGGAGGAGGAGTGATGGGAGTTTCTTCTGAGTTGAAGCCAAGAAAAGGCTGGCAAATTTGGAGGTGGAAACAAGCTCTGCACAGTCTGAGTCAGTGATCTTCATGAGAAAAGTGTGGAGCCTAGCATCAAGTAGGCATAGATGGCTGCAAGATGTGGAAATTCATCCACAAGCCATGTTATTGAGTAGGTATTGGTGGTTAGAGACCGGGGATAGATGTGACTGGGGAAGAGATAGTGACCAGGTTGAGCAAAGCAATATTAGAAAGTGAAAAAGGGTGCACATTTTTGGCAGACTAGGAGACAACAATAAGATTGTTGGGACAAGGATCTACAAGGCAGTGTGGGCAACAAACTGCCAAGAGGCAAAGGAAACAAGGGATTGTCATGGGAAATAGGAATGCCAGAGTATGTGGTGTGTGAGGACTTACCAGAAGCTATGATGGAAGGAAAGAGTTGATAGGGTACAAGTTTAGAAGGATAAAAACATAACTTATAGCCCTTAGGCTATGAATCAATCTAATGGAATTGACCTTCAAGATTTTGTGACCTTGTATTATATTTCCCACTGGCTTGAGGCACAATGTGACTATGTTGTTGTTTCATGAAATGACATTGTGAAATGTTCACATGAATGAATCTGTTATGAATCTGTTTTGTGTCTGTGTTCATGCATCTTATTTATGATTGTCCATCCAGCCTGTAACATTTGCCTGTATCTGTCTTCTCAGGAACTTAGTAAATTTTCGCTTAGAGTATTCAACTGAATGCCAGGGTTGTTACAACAAAAATTGACATAAAAATGTCTTCAACCTTTCTTAAATGTAATGACACTAATGTAGGACATATTCTTTGTGTTCAAGTGAGTATTTTTTCATTGAAAAAATCATCATTAGGACAGAAGTCACACTCTTAGAAAATCTATAATACATGGTGATAGCTCATAGACCATAGGTCATAGGAATATTCTATTTCAAGTAGATGTACCTGTTATCTGTTTATGTGCATACTCTGGTGGCAGCTGAAACAACATATTTGTTTCGAGTGATTAAAAAATTAAGGCTTTGTTTTGAATCTCATACTTTCATGTCATCTGTGTAAAGGCAGAAAGCCTTTTAATATATCCACTGTTTTACATATTTATCATGGTTATGATCCATGAATTGCAACTAGTCCATTTTTCACAGCCACTTACCAAGTCATAATATTTTCAATGTTAATTTGTATTGAATGGTGTCTGAAATATTGACAACCTTACTTGGATATTGTTAATCATGTCTTGTAAAGTAGTGGGGTATATGGTAGAGAATATGATCATTTTACAATGATTGTATTGGTGTGGAGAAAAATGAATTCAGTGCTTACACAACAAAATTGCCCTACTGTCATTTCTTACTGTGATCTATCAAAAGACATTCAAATAGTTGTGATGTTTCTGAAAACCCAAAGACTCTACTGAGTACAACTGGTTGAATATAAAATAAATTCTTAGGTACTTGTATACAATGTATATCTCCTTGTACTGGAAATGAACAAGATGAATTATTCAATAATGGGTTGATACAGTCCACCTAGATTATTTGGTCACTTGGAGAGTTTTTCATTGGGGAGAAGTACCTTGATCAACATGTTCAAGAAGCAGCAAATCATTACAAAAGAGACTGAAATTGCCAGTGTTAAATATACAAGTCTGTAAATAATCTCAAGACAAACTATTTTGAAGGCTTAGAGAGTTGTGACATTGATGATATACTAGATTTGTCAATACAATCAGAGTGCAATTCTTTGGGGGAATGTCAAACAGAGTTGAGGAAAGAGACTAATCCCATGAATATATGATACTTTTCTATCATTGACCAAGTTGAAAATAGAGGGATGACAAAGCAAGATTTTCTTATTTCAGATATGGTTGGGGATCAAAAAAATCTTTTCAGGGTAGCTTATTTAGGAAGTCTTTGCATTCATAATTAATACATACCTCTATGTCCCAGATGTGGATATACCATCGGACTGCAGTTCTAAGGAGTCCATGAAACAGGAGTTAGTTGGTAATGAATTGCACTGATATCTGCAATGGGATGATATATACATCACAATACTGACCCATTCTATGTGTTAGCAATCATCTGAATGTCATGATCACCAATATAATATTTACTTTCTTCAAATAATTGAAATTTTATGATTTTATTTGCTATAATATTCTTATTGTTGTTGTTGTTTTTAATTTCATTACTGTTGATTGCTTCTTTTTACCAAATATCTTTCAAATTGTCTATGTTCAATACATCTCACATAAACTTTATAGGGCCCCCAATATTCAGATGAAGAGCAGATGATGTATAAACAAAATAAAACCTTTCTCTGATAACTGTTGACCATACTTTTGACTATAATAGTGAGGATGTAGTACTTTTCAATCTAATTTGATTATGATTGATAAGATTGATCAAAATGTGACACAGAAGCAAGAAGCAATGACTGATTAGACCTCATTGCTTCCACCCTCAACACCCCATCAACCATGAAAGAAGATATTATTCACAGTCAAGGCAACATTACCAATCAACTCAACATCATTAACAACTCAATGCTTATGTCTATACTCCCAATCCAGGTTGGTATAGTGACTGACAACAACCCACAGCCATTCTCAAACAAGGGGCATGACATGAGGCCCTAGGACTTAATCATCCCAAAATCTAAGGCCTCTGAGATTCTCTCAAGATTCTGATAGCTGTTGCTTGGTCATGAATGAGAAAAAAGGATACTATGACTGGTTTGAAGAGCATGTAACAAAAAATCTTAAAGATTAGAAGTTTGGAATATGTATATATTCAATTCAAATTTTTGCATTACCCAAGAAACATACTACTATCATCAAAATTTCACTAGGGAGAGTTAGGTGTGATTATTGTTCATGGTGTTGAGAAAGAATTTCCACTTTGATGGCATATCATGACAATGATATGATGACTGCAATTCAAATCATACTTTTTGCAAACAAGAAAAGAAATATAAAATACAAACAAAAGGTGCTAATTTTCTCATAGCATTTGTGTCAATGTTTTCTTGTGCAAAATATTTTTGAAAAAAATCAAAACAGTATTGCTGACGTCATGAAACAATAATATCATTCATAAATTAGTAAAAATTGAAGGGATTATTCTAATTTAGAATGAATATTTACTTGTTTCTTGGATTTCATTTCACTTTATTGTATTCATCTTAAACTAAATCATTGTTTTTTTTGAATGGTTTGCTAAAATAATCAATATTATTACATTGTACTACACAAGAATTATGTTTTTGTTGGTATTGGCTTTTGTGTGAATGTTAACTATTTTTATCATGAGATCTCAAATAGTTCTTGGAGTTTTTTATAAAATAACTAGAACACTGTGTAAGTTAGTATTTATTGTTGTGTTTGTATTCTAGATAGATAGGGAAATTTTACCAAGATTTTCAATTCATTTGATTAAGCTTGTACCTAAGATTCACAAACATCTATACACATGGTGGTAAAGACTATGACAATGAACATCACAAAAGAGAAACAAATTTAAGTTTCTTGATATCATAAAAAATATTGCATCTTGTGAAAGAAGGTCTGGACAGGGATGCCTATTTTATTTCTTTTAAGTTAAACAAGTCAATAAGAGCAAGTATTTCCTCTAATATGGCAAATTGAGACCAGGATATTTTTATCTTGAATTCTGTTATCTTTTCAATTACAAAAGAGTCTTCCCAACTTTACCTCATAATTAAACCCATCACATTTCACATATTTTGTTTGACAAAAAGTATATTTAATACCTAATAAATGGTTCTTTTTCTATTACAAAACATATTTGAGTCCATTTGTTACACTAACATATCAAGGGCTAGGACATGTTTCATTTCTATTGAGGAATCAGAAAAAGTGTAATAAGAGTTACTCCAAAAATGAAGGAGTAAAGTCAATTTTATGTAGCAGAACTCATTTTTGTTTCAAAGTTAAGAGGTTGCACATTAATTTGTTTCAACAAAACCTGGTCTTGAGAGGCCAAGTTATTAAGGTAATAAAAATGCAGTCCCTATAGGACAATTTTAGAATATTTTAAAAACTTTTGCTTCACTCATGTGATCACTTGAATGTCAGCAAAATCTGGAAAACTTAATATTAGCTTCAAAACTATTTTGAGCCCATTTCACAAGCACAACCAAAATATTCAGAGTGAAGTTTTTGATTTTTTTAAATTTGCATCACCATCCAAGCAATGATATCTTTGATGAGTCTAGTATTAAAAGTATGAAAATATGGATTTGGTGCTATTATGAATTGTGCTACTACAACAATTCACTACATCTTCTCATCATAAATTCTATTATCAATTGTGAATGGACAACAACAATGAGAGATCTTCATCACCAATATTTTTACATGGGTATATAAACAAATAAATTCGCCTTCCACTCTCACAAAAGTATAACCTTTCTTTTCAATTCTTCCCCAGTACTCAAAATTGTCAAAGGGGGTAACATATAACAATCATTCCCAAGAGGGGGAGAAAAGTGGTTTGGTTGGAATCAACATCAATCAAACCATATATTACTTAAATGACATATCCAACTACATCTCAGCATTCAAATTGACTTCTTTGTCTGAACCATCTGAGATCAAGATCAATTTCTTACTTGATGAACAGGAACTTAAAAAGCACTATTCATCTCTGACAGAGTCTAGAAAGATGGATCCTAACCCTTTTGATCCACTCATCTCCCCAATCACAAACCAATCAACAATGACAGTAATTGGAGTTATTACAAAGCATATTGACCTTGCCCAATATGTCCAAATATTGGGTGTTTGTTTCAAGCAGCCTAGTTCTGATGGAAGACTATCATGATACTGTCAAAATAAACCAAAACTCCATTATGAAAGGAACTTTTTTAGAAATTCCTGAAAAGTGCTCTTCTTGTTGGACCATATTTTGGTACAAAAATGGAATAATCATGCCTAAAATCTCTATGAAATGTCTAAATGCTGGAGTAATGAAATATGAAGCCCTTCCAGGCATGGTATAATTTTGATGAAGATTATCTTGATACTAAGCCAAAACAAAGAACAGGGCAGCTAAATGGTGCAGTTATCTGCTGCAAACAAAACTGGAGAGGTACAAAGCAATTTCCATTTTCCAAAGAAAACAAATCAGAAAATGACAAAAAATACATTTCATCCAAACATAAAGCAGATTGGAGGTTCCTTCATAGCCAAGAGATTTAAAAAATGGTACAAGAATGAATATCATAGGATACTGGACTTCATGTTAGTCAATGGAAGAGAAGCTTAGAACATGTTTTCTGACATTCGTGGAATTATTCAGGAAAAGGTAAGTCATGTAGAATGGAGGGTTTATGTTACAGAATTGATGTTGAATTAGGTTTATCCCATGTATGATGGTACAGAATCTGACAAGAAAATGTGTTCCTGGGAAATAAAAATGATGTGTAGTTTGCAGTCTTGAAGCAAGCTTTGAAAGAGCCCTGGTTTGTCAAAATATAATGCATGCCCAAGGCTGAAAAACTTGGTAGAATGGAATCATTGTGATTGTAATATTAATGTTTACAAACAGGTTTGTAGTAAAAAGAAGATATTTATTTTCAAGTGTCCAGAATTCCAAGTATTGTAATTATTGTTTTCACATAAGAAAATATATAGTGGTCTATTTTTTCATCACCAAAATCACCAAAATGACCAATATCCATAATGCAATGAAAGGTTTGTAGTTCATGTCAAATGCATCAACAAAAATATTTTATTGAAGTAAGGCATATCCAAAATATGCCTCCAACTCATAAAATGAGGTATCAGCAATTGTGATATAAGATAACAGAAATGCAAAATTTTCATCTTTATAAAATTGTTTAAATGTTATGCAATACAGACAATAACTCAGTTCATCAGATGAATCAAATGGTCATCTCAACAAACGCTGGATACATATAATGTAGTCTATGTGAATGGCAAAGACTATGACAACAAATGACATACTCAACCTTATCAACAAAACCACCAAATCTATGCAATATGATTGCAAACAAGATGAATTCAACAGAAATAAGATAGAAGAAGTCCAATAAAAACAAGTTCAACTTAATATCCAATATCTAGGAACAAACATAGTATATTAACAAAAGTAAACATCAAAATGTATTTTTTTGCCATGGTGAAGTGAAGAACCACTACACAGTTACCATAACCCTAACACTAACAAAATCCTTTGACCCTTACATTAGATTCTGTTGCAAGATATTTGATTTTGAGACAGGTTACTGCAACTGAATAAATACAGGAATAAACCAAGCAATAAACCAATTAGACATGGAGACATTGAATAGACTATTTTATTTTTTGATGTCCAGTCTATTGTAAATGCTGAATGTGCACACATGTTCTGCTTGTCACATGCAACCTAATAGCCAGTCACAGGTGAGATGAACTGAACATGTAAATATGATTTATCATCTGTGCCAAAGGTATGTGTTCTGATGGCGCATTGATTGCTTGGCCATATTGCACACATTCAGCATAGATGCCAACAAAAATACAACAAGTCTTTAAAATAGCCATTTATCTTCCGTATGTCCATGCTTTTCACAGTCATACCCCTTGTTTGTGGGTAAATGTAGAAGAAGAGAGTAACATTTACTAGCTGGCAATCACCTGCTGTGTACCAAGAACACATCTGAAATAATGGAAAATGCACCTGGGGTCTTCAGTGAGTCTGGTGTAAATTCCATGAGATAATCTAGGGTGGGTTTGTTTGCTGGAAAATGCCAGCAGTGGATAAACATCTCATGAAATCTTAGTATGTACACCTGCATACATGAGATGAGGGGGGCAACATCATCATTGGTTGAACTTTCTATCACAGGGTAATGCTCTAAGAGATATTGATGAAGAAAATGAAAACTGAAATGAACAAAATAATTCAGAAAAAGATAACAGGAGAAGGCCTTGTTTTGGCCACAGTCTCACACTGCCCTTGGTCAATACATGGATCATATTGTCCTCTCTCCTGTCTGAAATGCACAAATTAAAAATAAATGAGCATTTTTATGAAAACTAATGTAAGAAACACAACCAACATCTAAACTCTTGCAATAAATTTTGAGGAGAAGTGGATGCCATCTCCATGTCAATGCAGACATTGTCCTCACTGATAAATAATGTTGAGTGAGAGTAGGTGTTGTTCTCAGTGTGGTCATAAACAAAAGCACAAACATCTTGTTATAAGTAGCATGACAAGTACAAACATCAAATTCTAATAATTATTGGGAGGTGTGGACTTCCTATTGTTGTTGCAAGAAAAAATGCTGTAGTCCGCTCTCTCACTATAAATGATGTGGGGAGTAGATATGTCATTGCAGATGTCACAGCAAGTACAGACACAGACATACACCATTGCCAATATCTAATCCACAACAATAAATGTTAAAGGGGGGAAATGGATGCCATTGCAGATATAATTGCAAGCTAAAGTAATGATATCCACCCCTTCCCTCAATTTTTATCATTACAATTTGACATTGTTGCAGGCAACACAGGGATTGTTATACAAGTTGTTACAGGAGTCATGACATGCACAGGAACCCAGTAGACATCCAATCCTAGATGGCAGATATAGAGAGGGGGGATATAGCCTGCATTGTTGCAAGTTTAAATGCTGCTGTCAACCAATGCCAATGTCCACCAATGAAAATGTCAACAAATGACAACATCCAATCCCAATTCATAAATATTGATGTGAATACAAGTCATTGTGAATACCCACACCAGCATCCACTCTCCTTCAAAATTGATTACAACACACAATTGACCACACAAAAATAAGCCATTGACAGTAAAGAAAGTGGTTGTTATTGTCCTTGACATGGGGATGTTACTGGAACAATTGTGGAAGTGTCAACATGTTGTATGCTGCACTCTTTTCTCTCCAACAAACACCATAATGAAAATCCTCCTCAAAACTCAAATCACCACCCACCAAGCCACAAAAAGTCAAGAACCACCACAACCTATTGCATGTTGAAACAAGATCACCACCAATAAAATAACTTATCATGGCGGTTGTAAAATAACTCCACTGAAAGTATTATTTTGCCAATGTTAAATAAAGGTGCAGAGATCATAGGAAAACATACTATGGTGGAATTTGCACTGAATAAGGTCAGACCATGAGGTTGGGACACCAAAAGCAATTACAACGATTATTGCTGTAATCAACTGTTTGACTTGGCATTTGTAACAATATAATTTAGTCAATAATGCATTAACATCAATAACTGTTCTGTTATTTAATACAATCAATCAATTCATTTTTTGTGTTGTACTAGGGATTGATAAGATAGGGGTCAAAATACTCATATTTTAAAGAATAAATTGATATTTCAGTAAGTAGAATGGGACCAGATGTAGAAAAGTACTTTAATGCTATCTACTACTAACATAGTACTTATTTTCACACAACAAAAGCTATATAATGATTTGCTCAAATATATCAGGAAAAATATTCACCATAAGTTTTCAGATTAACCATTTAGAGATGAAGAATGTGCAATGCAAGGAACAACTTCTCCCAGTTTTAATTAAAATACTATTCCTTCATGGACAACTGGGTAAATTCTGTGCACATTTTCAAGAAAATATTTTTTCAAAAGATTATTTTTACCTGTCTTGTCAGTGAATTTTTGACAATTTGAGAACTTGACTTTGAAACAAATTTGGACTCATTTTATGCACTGTGTTTTTAATTTCTTTTGATGGATGATGATACACATGCAAAGAAGAAAATATGTAAATTGTTGGTTAATTGTATTTCAACTGTATCATTCACATCACCAGTACATGGTTGAAAAGTATCATTATATTTGATGACTTTTGCACATCAATCTGGCAGCACCAAATATTGTCATTTTCCATCTTGTTAGTTGTGGCACTGACTGTCTTTCAAGTTGCCAGCACACAGGGGAAAGCTACAGTTATTTGATACGTATTGAAGCCAAAAATAAAGCATTAATCTAACAGCAGAAATAAAAATATTTTCCACATTGTAACACTAAACAATGGCTTATTATCAATGCTACAATCACCAACAGTTGCTGGACAGAAATGCCACAATTGATTGATTTGCTGCTGTATTTGGAGATGACAACAATGTTTGGGATGATAAAGTTGATAGCTGGGGGCTTGGACTGGGTCCCTGGAATGAATAAGGCCAGGCCTAGGATGATAGTCAAAACTGTGTATGAATAAGCAACAAAAGTTAGTTATAATAGTATTTTTCTTGATGTATCAAGTTAGCAATAGTT
>JALLPE010000183.1:0-21673 GCA_036940025.1 Conticribra weissflogii
TTTAGTCGCCAATTCAAACAACAACAACAACAAGGGAGTGCCATTGACGTTGGTATTTTGCAATACCGTCCCATCGTGTCGGGCCGCGGAACACGCTCTAGCCGAATCGGGCGTGCCATCGTTGTGCTATCACGGGGATTTGAAATCGGACGTGAGGGAGGACAATTTGAAGAGGTTCCGAAAGGTCGGCGAAGGAGAAGTGGAAGACGATGCCGCCGTTTTGGTTTGCACGGATATCGCCTCGAGGGGATTGGACGTGCCTCAGGTCGATCACGTGGTCATGTTCGATTTTCCTTTGAATCCGATCGATTACCTCCATCGTGCGGGTCGTACGGCTCGTGGTCTCGTGAGTACTTCTCCGAATGGTGATACTGGGAGGAAGCCGGGGGAAGGGAAGGTGACGGCATTGGTGACGAAGAGGGATAGGGTTTTGGCCACGGCGATTGAGGGAGCCGTTCAGAGAGGAGAATCGTTGGAGGGTTTGAGTTCGAGGAAGAGTGATTACCGGCAGGGTGCCAAGTTGGGAGCTCGTTCCCTTGCTGGCAGTGGAGGTGGTGGTGGTGGTGGTCGTGGTCGTGGTCGTGGTGGAAGAGGGAGGAATGCTGGTAGCAGTGGTGGTCGTGGTGGCGGTGGAAGAGGAAGAGGTGGTGGCAGAGGCGATGGTGGTCGTGCCAGTGGAAGAAGGAGAAGATAGTTACTTTGTGTGGTAGTGAAACGAGAGGAAATAGTTTGCTAGTTAGGAAATTAGTGTGAATGCAACCTAGAAAGTGTTGTACCAAACATTTTTTGTTATTCCATACACCTTACATCATGTCCCTTGGAAATCTCTTCATTACCATGCATCTGAAAGCAAAAGATCCATGCTTCAAGAATGAGATCAATTACATTCCACTAACACCACAGTATATTTCATATTGATTCTATCAGAGAATTGCCTCTTCGCGATATTGTACGCGTGCGTTCTTGGCCCATTGATCAAAGACCGATCATGACAAACGACAGTAATTTGTCAGAATCGCTCAAATGAAGACAAATCATGATTACCTATCAACATAATGATATTATTTCTTACAATTTATTTGAAAAAAAATGACCCTCTTCAAAAGTCTTAAAAAAATGATTCTCAACTGATCACACAACCATTGAATTCGGCATTATTGTCATCCAAATGGGATCGATTATCATCCCCTTTCGGTCCATCCTGCACGTATTCCACCTTAATCTGATTCGTCGCACCACTTCCAAACGTAACTCCCGAAACAATGACCACGGGATCACCCACTTTCGCAATTCCCGCAACTCTGCACTCCCTCAAAACCTCCTCCGTAAGCTTCACGGTTTCCTCGAGCGAATCCACGACGAAGGCATAACATCCCTTCAAAAATCCAAAGCACTGACGAGCCACCTGCGCGCTCGGAGTGAGAACCGCAATGGGCATACCGGGACGGAACTTGGCAATATGACGAGCCGTGGTTCCCGACTCGGAAAACACGATGATGCATTTGGCTCCGACGTCGACGGCGGTCTTGACGGAAGAGGATGCGAGAGATTCGGACGTCGAAAGCTGGTATCTCTTCCTGACGGAGTTTCTCACCGATTGATACAATTCGTTCCAGTTGACGGAACTCTCCGCCTCGCTGCACGTGCGAACCATGATTTCGACGGCTTGACGGAAGTATTGTCCGTTGGCCGTCTCGCCGGAGAGCATGACGGCGTCGGTTCCGTCGTAGCACGCGTTGGCGACGTCGGAACATTCGGCGCGGGTGGGACGCGGGTTTTTGATCATGGATTCGAGCATTTGTGTGGCGGTGACGACGGGTTTGCCGGCGATGTTGGCTTCGCGGATCATGTACTTTTGGGCGAGGAAGACTTTTTCGGGAGGGATTTCCATTCCCAAATCTCCGCGGGCAACCTGATCGAGAAGGTGCCGAAACAAAGTAGTTTGGGCTGAGTGTGTGATTTTGTAAAAAGTAAAAAGAATTGTACAGGTAAAATATCAGAAGGGCACTCACCATGATGCCATCAGTAGCTTGAAGAATCTCGAGATAGTTCTCGAGTCCTTCCTGATTCTCAATTTTGGAAATAATCTTAATTCCATCCCCGCCGTTCTCGGCCAAAATTTTCCGAATGAACTTCACATCCGAAGCCTTCCTCACAAACGACGCGGCAATGAAATCAATTTCATTCTTAATTCCCCAATTCACGATGTCATCTATATCCTTCTCCGTCAAAGTCGGAAGATCCACGACGACGCCCGGAAGATTCATATTCTTCCTCTCCCCGATGGAGCAATTGTTCTCGACGCGGGTGATGACTTCCCCGGACGTCTCGTCGCAGGAAAGGACGGTGAGGACGAGAGACCCATCGGCGACGAGGATGGATTGGCCGGGATCGACGCTGCTGGCGAGGGAGGCGTAGGAACAGGCTAATTTTTTGTTGTCGCCCTTGTAGGAATAGTCGTTGGTGAGGGTGAGTGTTTCGCCTTTGGTGAGTGTGATGGATTTGGCGCCGTTGGCGAAGAAGCCGGTGCGGATTTCGGGGCCTTTGGTGTCTAGCAAGACGGCTGTATTGTGTTCGAACGTTATTCGACGAACAATAGGATGATATCAGCGCAGGACATAATGTAGAATTGTCAGAAATGTATATATGCATCTAGAATAGTGAAAATGAATCTTTTTTAACGTATAAGCTCATGTCCAACTAAGAGAGAAAAAGAACTCACCAACATTTTGATTCATGTTCTTGGCAGCCTGCCTCAATCTATCCAAACAAGCCTTGTGTCCCTCGTGATCGCCATGGGAGAAATTGAAACGAGCCACATTCATACCGGCATCGATCAATTGTTCGAGTTGCGGAACTTCCCAGCATGCCGGTCCGAGAGTGCAAAAGATTTTGGTACGACGGCTGCTCACTTCGGTGGCGCGTTTGATGGTGTCCATGGTGACGAAGCCACCGGCTAAGGTCGGGACGTCGCTGGTGTTGGAGATCATGGTTGAATTGGATTACAGGTAGTCCTCGAGAAGGAGTAGTTAATAAGAAATGAAGATTAGGTTTGTTGCAATTTAATAGAAGAGGTTGTGTAGTAGTGTTAGTAGTGTGCTCTAGAGCAGAGAGAGAGTTTCCTTCTCCGAGCAAGGTTCATACGAAAAGCATTTCTATATTTTATTCTGCAATTTCAATAATGACTGTTGGTATGTACTACCGTCGATCCCGACATCAACGTGTTCTATGGCTGGGTTTTGATGGCAACGGCAGCAAGTCAGAAAGTCCGAGGCATTTTCAGCCGCGAATCTTGTGAGTACGTCTCTGAGGATCTGAAAAATCTTTGCGTCATTTCTACAGAGTGGATGCTTTATGATTCGAGTTTGATAATCCCTTCCATGAAAAGCATTCTTCATAAATCTTGAATTTTCAAAAGATATTGTACTCATAGAATTAAAATTAGTATTTTGTAATGATCACGTCTGTCCTCGATTCGACAGTATCGTACGTGGTATCTTGTGATGGGAGAGTTCTCTCCCGGCTGCATCCAGCATCCAGAAAATACAATTTCGTATATTGTATTTGTACCAAGTTGGTTGTATTGTTATTGTAATTACATGCTATTGTACAGTTTGAACTCCCGCCAGTACTTTTTTGCTTCCAGAACGTAAATTAGCGTGCTCCATCAGACAGTTGCTATGTTGTGAATCTCAGTCCCCAACACTTCTTTCTTTTTCTCTCTCTTCTAGAAAAACACCCTCTCCGCCCCCTCCTCTCAACCACCAACAACAACAAACGGAAGAAGTCGACATTCGAGGGAAAACCTAAAATCGAAAGATTGCTCACAAAAAACCGAAACAAACCACATCCCACTCCAATCCATCGGAACCTCATCGATTTTTTCAACCATGCAATCTCAATCCATCACTTCCGGCCCCGAACTCCGAGGATCCAACATCACACTCGAGCGCATCACGTCTCCTTCCGATGTGTCCACCCGCAAGACGAAGATCATCTGCACCATGGGACCCGCCTGTTGGGATGTTCCGACCATCGAGTCTCTTATCGATGCGGGTATGAATGTTGCTCGTTTCAACTTTAGGTGAGGTTTCGATGGATTTGACGGAAGTTTCACTTCATTGATCTTCGCGGTCTCTTACAGGTATTGGTTGCCATAAAAATATTTGTTTTGGTATATTTTTCCCTTCAGTCACGGAGACCATGATGGACACAAGGCATGCTTGGATCGTGTCAGACAGGCGGCGAAGAATAAGGGAAAGCACATCGGTATACTTTTGGATACGAAAGGACCCGAAATTCGCAGTGGTACGTATTACAATTGAGGAAAAATTCTATGCTTTTTTTGATCTCAGTGAAAATAACCTCAAACTAAAACATAATTCTTCTTCGCCACCAGGATTCTTCGCCGACGGCGCCAAAAAGATCGAACTCACCAAGGGCGAGAGCATCATTCTCACATCCGACTACTCCTTCAAAGGAAGCAACAAAAAACTTGCCTGCTCCTACTCCTCCCTCGCCACCTCCGTCAAACCCGGCCAACCCATCCTCGTCGCCGACGGATCCCTCGTCCTCACCGTCCTCAGCGTCAGTCCATCCGAAGGAGAAGTCGTCTGCCGCATCGAAAACGACTGTTCCATCGGAGAACGCAAAAACATGAACCTCCCCGGAGTCGTCGTGGATCTCCCCACCCTCACCGACAAAGACATCGACGACATCACCAACTGGGGCATCCCCAACGATATCGACTACATCGCCGCCTCCTTCGTCCGCAAAGCATCGGACGTCGAAAAAATCCGCGAAATCCTCGGAGACAAAGACGGTCACATTAAGATCTACTGCAAAATCGAAAACCAAGAGGGCATGGAAAACTACTCCGAAATCCTCTCTGCCACCGACGGAATCATGGTGGCTCGCGGAGACCTGGGAATGGAAATCCCTCCGGAAAAAGTCTTCCTCGCCCAAAAAATGATGATTCGCGAGGCCAACATCGCCGGCAAACCGGTCATCACCGCCACGCAGATGCTCGAATCCATGATAGTCAATCCCCGTCCCACCCGCGCCGAATGTTCCGACGTCGCCAACGCCGTCCTCGACGGAACCGACTGCGTCATGCTTTCGGGAGAGACCGCCAACGGAGAACATCCCGCCGCCGCCGTGACCATCATGGCTAGGACGTGCGTGGAGGCCGAATCGGCCGTCAATTTCGATTCCCTGTACCAGGCCGTCCGCAACTCCACGCTCAACCGTTATGGACACCTCAGCACCTCCGAATCCATCGCCTCTTCGGCCGTCAAGACTGCCATTGACGTCAATGCCAAAGCCATCCTCGTCATGTCGGAGTCCGGATCCACTGCCCGTCAAGTGGCCAAATTCCGTCCCGGTATGCCTATCAAGGTCCTCACCCACTCGGAACAGGTGGCTCGTCAGTGCTTTGGAACTTTGAAGGGATGTTCGGCGTATCTCGTGAAGACGATGAATTTTGAAGCGGGGACTATTAATGCAGTTATTGATGAATTGAAGGCGGAAGGAAAGGCGAGCGCGGGAGATTCTGTCGTTATCGTTCATGGGGCTGTTGCACAAAAGGGAGCTACCAACACGATGAAGATCGAATATGTTTAAACAACACTGTTACAATCATATTAGTTCATAATTATTTTTGTTACATGATGAGATGATATCCAGGACATTTTGACTAGCTCAAATATATCGAGACCGAGGATGATTTTGTTTCTTCCTCATGATTATTTCACCACTCATTTTTCCTTCACAGCTACATGGACACTACTTCTTACGATGGTGACAAAGAAAATGGAGCCATGAAAATAAAATCTTGTTGCAGCAAGGGTGACACTATGAAGTCCAATATTTAACAATATCATGCCTTGATTTTCTTACCATGATTTCATTTAGACATGATGCACCAAAGGTACAACAGATCGCTGTTCATGTCCTTGCAATGGAACATAAATCAAAAAGCACATTGGTATCATTTTGAATGCCAAAAATAATTACTGTTTTCAAATTTGCATTATTTGAAGGCAAGAATAACAACAGAATGATATTAGTTAGTAAATGAAGGTTTATGAGTAAGATGTCACTGCAGAAGACATATCATTATAGTTCTATTCAATGAGTATGGTACTATTCTCTCTCAAACTCTCCTGACATGTTGATGTCAATTCATGAGAGGCAAACTGATGTTGACAGTAGCAGGCAAGAAATCCAAGCACTCAAAAATATGAAGAAAATAGAATTAGAGTAACCCCCAACAAACAACCTCTTAGCATATGAATTAGAAAATTCATTATAATCTTTTTCAAAAGAATCACACCCATCAATGGATCTCCTTTAGACAACATACCAAAAGCTTTATTTTTGAAAGGCTCAAAATACAATTATCTACAACCTGGGTATAGTCACTCCAGTGATAAGGATGCATTATTTACTTTGTCATGGACACATTTTTGCTATTTGTACCGTAATATTGGAGTCACTATGACCATTGATACCCATGGTCTGAAGGTGTCAATGCACTTTGCCATGCTTATTTCAAGAAAATGTGTCTGCTGCAATGCAGACCTTTGTCACACTTTCATGTGCCTGCACATTGAGACAGTGCACAAGAAATGATGATATCTAACTTTGTTTGGCATCCTATTTTCATCACATCTTTCCATCATAGCTTGCAGAGACCAAAACATCAATGTAGAATAGGAAAGAAGACTTTTGCTTTTATTCCTTTTGAAAATGGAGGTTTCCAATGAAGGAGAGTTCCATTTCAGAACCTACTTCTGTCAAATATTTGATGTTTAGTTGGATTTGAAAGAGTTGTAATGGTCAATGGTTGCAGCAACTGATTTGAAAGACTATCTAATGACACCAGGCCACTGGAATTGAAATGTGCAGCAGATGTGGTTGGTTCTGCAATCATACACCAAATTGAACATATTGAAATAAGGGTAAACGATGAAGTACTGAGTGTTGATGTTCATGATGGAGTCTGTAAGCTGATGGCTTTGGTTGTGCACATGGGAAACCAAATTTTTGAAACCCAAGAAAAGTTTGCAATATAAAGAAGAATGAGCATATGCAAGGCCAGTGATTGAAATAATAGACTAATCATGAATGGTCCATAGTTTGTTTCATTAGATTGATTGGAGGGATACCCTGTCAACAGTATCATACATCTTGTGTTGAAAGGCAGATGGGTTGGTAACAGCAAAATCAGTATTTTTCACAAAGCCAAGGGAATTGCCTTTAGAGTCTAAATCATCATCACCATTCCACATATTTTGGGAGTTACATTTGCCCAATCGTCTGTGTCATCCATAGCCTCCTCTCTTGATTAGCAATCTTGTTTTCAATGTCCTCATCCCCCCTTTTGCCACAATCCATGTGGCCTCTTTTGTCCTTCTGTGTATTAATGTGTTTATCATATATAATAATCCCTGTAGAAAGTGCACTTAATGCATGTATAGCTTTTGTGGATTTGGAAATTTCCCTCCCATGGGATCATTGTCATGTGAGGTAAACTTTAAATCTCAATGGTATCTCTCCCCAGTAACTTGCATACCACAGAAATCATCAATTTAAATGATTTGGGTTGGAACATCATTTATCCCCATAAGTCCCCTTCCTTCAGACAAAACCCTATATAATGCTGCTGCCTCAATTTCCTACCAGTTAAACATATAATAGTTCCTTGATTGGTTCATTAAAAATTGCAAAAATACAGACAATGGAGGGACTGAGCATATAACATTTTAGGGGTGGAATGGTGTGATAACGACACAATGAATTCTCATCATGTGTCTCCCCATAATGGATGAAGTGGTATGATTCAGGAAGTTGTTGTCACTTTGGACATATATAGTATATCTAATAACAATTTTGATAGTAGTAGTTAGAGTTAGCACATTTTATCATTTGAAGATAAAACGATTTCATTACATAAGTGTCATCCCTCATATATGTCCCTAAAAATATGCACAGAGGTGATTGTTGCCATTAATTTTCTCTGCATTTTGTATTGCAAATTTCCAGTTCTTGGCTTTCTAAATCACCCATTTTATACTGAGTAATAAATCACCGTGAGAAGGAGTCCTCATATCTCACCAACTTTTACCAATGAAAGACCATGGCATTGCAGTCTTCAGGTGACAATATCACTTTTTTGCCACATTTACTCCCTTGCATACCAGTAGCTAACAGATTTTATTGTTCTAAAACGCAATCAGCTACTGATGATGACAAAGGGGTTATATCAAGTTGCTATGGAGTTTGTGTTGTTGAATTTGGGAGAAAAGATGATGGTAGATCTCATGGTAAGAGTTATTCAACATCTTTCAAATTTCAAAAGAGAGAGATAAATTTGTAAAATGATGTGTGATGTACTGGGAAATTTAATTTACAGTACATTACCACATACATAAGGATATGTTGATTTCATCCAACTGCACGATTTAAATGTTCATTGAATGTTTTGCAATACTTTCAACCAAGTTTACAAAGAACCAAGACTGACAAAAATGTCCATTGTAGGAATCAACATAAATGTCTGCAATATTACTATAATTTCAAAGAATTCTCCAATTGTTGGTGATTTTATACTGTAATTACCTGTGTCCATGGTATTAGTAACACAGGAAATTGAAAGAAGGTGGTTATGTTTTTCCCACTGTCCACCAAGGGGTATGTGAGAAATTCATTGATTACATTCTGTTGTGGGTCAATACATCTCCATGCATCTCTTTCAAGTTATCTTTGGTGCAAGGGCATCATACACTTGGTGCAAAAATTGTTTAGAGTTGGACTTGGACAACAGAGCTGGGTAGCCTTTTTACAACCAACTGAAGGGGTTTGAGTTGCTTTGTATCAGTTGATCAACTCTTTTATTGAACTGAAAAGGTGTTTGCCTACACAGTATATTACCAAAGTGACTGCATAAGGTAACAGTCATTCCCAGGTGATTTTTGCACTTGGAATGTTGAAAGTTTTGATCAGCTTGAAATGATATGTGAAATATTATTATGAAGACGTTTGATGCGAGAAGCTTGGTTAGGTTATGAGCTGTGAATCTTGGGATTTAAAAATGCTGGTCCATCCATCCATCACTTATTTTCTTTCGAGAGAAGAGGGAAAAATACGTACGCGCATAACAAGGGAATATTATGGGGTGCGATGTTTTTTATGATGAAATCTTTTTTGTGCTCTCATAATAACAATTTTTTTCTTTTAACCAAGAAGAAGGAAGGATATTATTTCCTATGTGAAATAAACCAAGAATCTTTCTAAGATACTGCCGTCGGATGCAAAGATATTTTCCAGCGTTTTCATCCTTCGATGCATCTGCGGCGACCAGCAGAAAGTGCAATCTCACCACATCTCTCAACCATCTCACACACACCCGCGGCCATTCACCTTGTGCACAAGTCATCACTTGGTCGTCTCTCAGCTCGAAGGAAATATCATAATAATAAAACCATTTTCCAGTTAGTAGCTCCCAAAAGTCGTCACCATGATTGTAGCCACAGCTGCCACCACCGCGCTCCGCAGGGCCCACACAACGGTCGTAAAGAGATCAATGTCCGCCATCACCGCAGTCCATGGACGCGAAATTATCGACTCTCGAGGAAACCCTACCGTTGAGGTTGACATCACCACCGCCCAAGGAACTTTTACCGCCAGTGTTCCCTCTGGTGCATCCACCGGCGCCTACGAGGCTGTCGAGCTTCGTGATGGAGGGTCCAGATACATGGGAAAGGGTGTTGCCCAAGCCGTTCAAAATGTCAACACCGTCCTTGCCGATGCCGTGAAAGGAATTGATGTTGCCGACCAAAGGGCTGTTGATGACGCTATGTTGAAGGCCGATGGAACTCCCAACAAGGTGAGAATTACAAACGAGTTGTGTCAGTATGCGTGGTCTGAAGCTGTAATTGGAGATTCTTGGATAATCTGCGAAAAATTTTCGAAATTGATGTTTTATTATTGGACTGTTTTCATTTTATTTTCTCATGCAATCAATGTTGGCTTATTCAACAACAGGGAGCTCTCGGAGCCAATGCGATTCTTGGAAGTAAGTCTATTTTTCAAATTAACCACATGCTACTTTAAAAATTTTCTTTCGAATTGACGTGCTTACGAACATTTTTATATGCTCTCCATGAATTGTTACCGCATTTACAGTCTCCCTTGCTGCCAGTAAGGCTGGAGCTGCCGCCAAGGGAGTTCCTCTTTGGAAGCACTACGCCGAAATTGCTGGAAATCCCACTCCTGATGTTCTTCCTGTCCCATGTTTCAATGTCATCAACGGAGGAGAGCACGCTGGAAACAAGCTTGCCTTCCAAGAATTCTTCGTTATCCCCACCGGAGCCGAATCCTTCAGGTCAGTCGCATCTATCATTTTTTCCTTGACGAGATTATGTTAAAATTCCCAACCTCAAACCACGATACCATGCAATAAAACTCTCGAATTAACAGTGAGTCGATGCAAATCGGATGTGAGGTATTCCACAACCTCAAAAAGGTCATTAAATCGAAATTCGGTGGAGACGCCACCCTTATCGGAGATGAAGGTGGATTTGCTCCCCCCTGCGACGTCGAATCCGGCTTGCAAATGATCATGGAAGCCACCGAGGCTGCCGGATACCTCGACAAAGTCAGCGTTGGTCTCGATGTCGCCTCCTCCGAATTTAAGGTCGCCGGCAAGAACGAGTACGATCTCGACTTCAAGACCAAGGGTGACGACAAAGATTCTTCGCTTTTGCTCACCGGCGACGAGCTCATCGCCTTCTACAAGGACATGATTGCCAAATACCCCATCGTCACCATCGAGGATCCCTTCGATCAAGACGATTGGGACAACTGGACCAAATTCTGCACGGAAGTCGGAAAGGATGTTCAAATTGTCGGAGATGACTTGACCGTGACCAACCCCTTGAAGATCCAAGAGGCCATCAAACTCGGATCTGCCAACTGTCTCCTTTTGAAAGTGAACCAAATCGGATCCATCTCTGAATCCATCGATGCCGTGAAGCTTTCTAAGCAAAACGGATGGGGAGTCATGACCAGCCACAGAAGTGGAGAGACCGAGGATAGTTACATCGCCGATCTTGCCGTTGGACTTTCCACTGGAGAAATTAAGACTGGTGCCCCTTGCCGTGGAGAGCGCACTGCCAAATACAATCAGCTCCTCCGCATTGAGGAGCAACTTGCTGGATCTGCGAAGTACCCTGGAATCAATTTCCGCAAGCCCGGCTGGATGGGATAAGGTGTTGCATCCCAAGTCGACTTTTTTCTTTTGACTTCATCAGAATTCTTATAATGTAAAAATAAAAATTTAGAATAATAAATCCTAATGGATTGTAAGAGAAAAGAAACATGGACATTTATTGGAATCGATGACGGCAATCTATGTAAAATTCGATTATTTTCCATTACAACGCTACGCTCATGAATATCGGATTGGTTCAGCTTGAGAATTTTCAAAGGTTCTTATTATTATTTATCGATGATAGTATTGGGAATTGGAATCTTCCAATGAATTTTCATCATCCACCGATGTGTTTTTCAGATGTTACCAAGATACTAATTATTTTTAGTTGTTTCGAGAGCAAAATACCATTGTGGTGATTGAATTAGGATAGCGCGAAAATAGATCGACGGCACCAAAAGGAAGGAAATATAACGTCACAACCTCATTATGATCATACTAGTTGTTTTTGATCATTACAATGAATATTATGTAATCAAAATGATGTTATATGACCGAAATGATGTTACATGATGTTCGTTCCATGATTTGTATCAGTGTCCCCCCCCCATCCACGTTGGATGGTGGTAAATATATGTGCTCTCTTTGCGATGAAAAAGTACACAGAGAAATTTAGTGGTCATCAATGTGCGTTCGTTCGGATTGGATGCCATGGAAGATGTTGTACGAACCACCCACTAACAGATACGGTACAGTTTTATATTGTATCGAAAGTACTACTAATTCCGATGAGTCTGATGTTTCAAATCCAAAATGATGCTCACTACTAGTCTTCGCATTTCTGAGACTTCAAAATAGAGCATAGTACTCTGTTTACCCAGCTACTACTGATATCAACGCCTAGTGTCTTTCAATTGCAATTGCGAGTGAGTTCTCATAGTTTGGTGCAATTTTTTTCCTAAATATTAGACTATCGTAACGGAACCCTCTGGATCAAGATCTTGATTGATTCACTGACGTCACTCAATTTGTTGAAAATCCATTCCGCAGTGCGGGACGTCTATTGTAAAAAATACAATATGTTATGTTGCGCCCTGGCTTTGGTGCCCGAATCATCACTGACATGTATCATATGACAAAAAAGATGACACTTCTCAACTTTTTTCTCAAACGCACTTTTATAATATTACATGTACTATTGTTCATTGACCTGAATGCCACATTTTATATTATCACGCTGCCAAAACAACAACAAGAACAACCACAACCACAACAATCCCAACAACCCCAACAACAACAACAACAGCAGCAGCAACAATTTACATTCAAGTAATAATAGGTCAAGGAAAAACTCTACCATGATGTCCCGAGCATATCTCTTGGCAGCGGCCGTCATCGCCGTCACTGCCCCGACCGCCCACTTCGCCGGAGCTTTTGTCCCAAGCACAAACTCCTTCACCAAGACCCTCTCCACCCACCGCCCTTTCATTTCGACCGCACTCCGAGAAACCCCTCCAACAACCGACACCGCCACCGAACCACAACAGCGACAACAACAAGCAGAACCGCCTGCTAACCAAGACCAAGCTCAAGACCATGACGCCCCCGATCACATGCCCCAACTCCGCGACATCCCACCCACCTACCCCGCCAAAACCACCAACACCTCCCTCCTCCGCTACCACTCCCTCCACTCTCGCTCCCTCGCCAACCCCACCTCCTACTGGCACGACCGCGCCACCTCCCTCCTCACCTGGAATTCCTACCCCTACACCTCCCAAACCTCCCATCGCATACTCTCCGGCTCCTTCCAACACGGAGATGTCACCTGGTTCGTGGACGCCACCCTAAACGTCTGCTACAACGCCATCGACCGACACGCCATCGACGCCCCCGACAAACTCGCCATGATATGGGAGGGAGACGAACCCGGCCAGGTCTTGACATTCACCTACTCGGAAATGCAGCGCCAAATATCCCAAATCGCCAACGCCTTGAAATCTCAAGGAGTCGGAAAAGGAGACATCGTCACCATCTACATGCCCATGATACCGCAATTGCCCATGACGATGCTGGCGTGCGCTAGAATCGGAGCGGTGCATTCCGTGGTGTTTGCTGGGTTTTCGAGCGAGGCTCTTTCGGCGAGGATCGCGGCGTCGGAGTCGGAGGTGGTGGTGACGGCCGATGTGGGAGTGAGGGGAGGGAAGGTGATTCCTCTGAAGGGGATTGTGGACGAGGCCATCGGGAAGCATGGCTGCGTGGATGTGGTTAGGAAGGTTTTGGTGTTCGAGAGGGAGAGGTGCATTGCGGGAGAGGGAGTGGATGGAGGTGAGGAAACGAAGGATCGCGGTGTGAATTGGGTGGAGGGACGGGATGTCAACATGAATGATGTTCTTCCGTTGCAGCGTCCGTATTGCCCGCCGGAGCCGATGAATGCGGAGTCGGAGCTTTTTCTTTTGTATACGTCGGGTAGTACCGGAATGCCGAAAGGTCTGGTCCACACTTCGGGAGGGTTTGCTCTTTATGCGGCGCACACGATTCAAACGACATTTGATCTTCAATCGGACGATATCTTCGCGTGTGTGGCTGATTGCGGATGGATTACCGGTGAGTTTGTTCTGCATGGGATTGCCCGAGTTTTTCTATCCTTGTCTACCAACCTTCATTTGGTATGTATCTTTGTGTCATCGCCGCAATCCATCCAAAACCGCGATTTTCGCGTGTAATGTTGCCATAAGGCCACACATACGTTGTCTACGGACCACTCATCAGCGGAGGCACCACGGTCCTCTTCGAATCCACACCCCTCTACCCCGACGCCGGCAGATACTGGGACATGGTCCAACGCCACAAAATATCCCTCTTCTACACCGCACCCACCGCCATCCGAAGTCTCATCCGCTTCGGAGACGACATACCCAAAAAATACGACCTCTCCAGTCTGCGAATCCTCGGCTCCGTCGGGGAACCCATCAACCCCGCCGCATGGAGTTGGTACTACGAAGCCGTCGGAGGAGAAAAATGCACCATCGTCGATACCTATTGGCAGACCGAGACGGGAGGACACGTCATCACCAATATTCCGGGGGTGACGCCCATGAAACCCGGATCGTGTACTCTCCCACTCTACGGAATCGATGCCGTGGTCTTGGATCCGATGACGGGGGAAATCGTCGAAGGAAATGATGTGGAAGGAGTTTTGGCCATTCGCAGTCCTTGGCCGGGAATGGCCCGGTCGTGTCTGGGAGACCACGAGAGGTATTTGACGACGTATTTCAGACCGTATCCCGGGTATTATTTCACGGGAGATGCCGTGCACAGGGATCAAGAGGGATATTACTTCATCACCGGAAGGGTGGATGATGTGCTCAATGTTTCGGGGCATAGGATTGGAACTGCGGAAGTGGAGTCGGCGTTGGTGAAGCATCCTTCCGTGGCGCAGGCGGCTGTGGTTGGAAGGCCGCATCCCATTAAGGGTGAGTTGATCTCGTTAGAGTTGCCACAGTGCGAGTCGTTGGATGGACAACAATTATTGACTCGTTCTCATTTCCATGCGACGCAACAGGTGAGGCAATCATCGCTTTCGCAACTCTGACCGAATCCAACACCGAAGAAGACGATGAACTGGTAAAGGAATTAAGAATGTTGGTTCGATCTGAAATCGGACCTTTCGCCGCTCCGGATATCATCGCGATCACCCCTTCTCTTCCAATGGTGAGTGTATCTCAATCTACTCTGATGTATCGTTGAAAATAGTTCTAATGCACGTTGTGATTTGTACACGTCCTCTGCTCGTCACGATCCCTGCACACTCATCAAAGACGAGGAGTGGAAAAATCATGCGGAGGGTGTTGCGAAAGATTTCGGCCGGAGAAGCCGATCAATTGGGAGACGTGAGCACATTGGCAGATCCAAGCGTTGTTGATACCTTGATTAAATTGATCGAACAACATAACCACTAATGCAGACTGATGTTACTGTCGTCACTGGGTCGATGAAATAGTAATCACTACAGCATTGACTGAAGTCACTGGGAAAATACATTCCAGTACTAGAAAGCTATGAATTAATCTAACAAAGAATATTTGATACTGCGTCAATTGCTGATTGAAAACATTTCTTAAGCTGAGAAAAAGAAAATTGATAATATTTAGACGTTCTATCTCAATCTGCTGATGACACAGAGAACAAATCATCACAAGTGTCCAGTCCCAAATGGAAAACCGCTTACATTAAGATACTTACCACACCGATAATCGCATCTAGAATGTGAATGTTGGCATTATTTTCTAGTCGCAAGCAGTTCCAGTCCAGTTCACTTCCCTCTATGGATGTCATGCCGTCACAATCGACATACTTACTCGTTTCCCATCTCCAATGTGCTTCTTCTGTGACCTTTGGGGGTTGGCATTCGTGATTATTTCAATGATTGGTTCGCCCTCCTTCTCTATTCCATGACTAGTTCCATTCTATCCAAAATGAATCAACTTGAGAGGTTCGTATTGTAGCAAGTAGCCAAATACTTTGATGTTAATTCTCAAAGGACGTGTTGGTTCTGACTCGCAGAAAATATCGAAGGAAAAATGCCCTGCAACAATCCTTTCCGCATCGAAAAGGTGAATATTGAAAAGGAGCATTGTACGTAGCACCAATCCATCGAACTTTCCGATACGGCCAGGGGTCAAGTGGGAAGTATCTATGCATCGGTTTCTCGTAATTCCATTTTTTGTGTCAAATGAAATGTAACTCCTTCAATGAGCTTTTTTACTCTTCGCTTTTGTGACATCATCATTATATTCATAAATCGTCTCCAAAATTAAATCAACTCGAACGTTCCCGCTAGTGACAGAATCATTGGTGTATTTCTCACATGTCATCAATGGCAAACTGAGCACACCATAACCCCATCACTAAGGCAAAAGGTGCTACACCCTATTCCACAACGAACTCCAGTCCATTCCAATTTCCTCGATAGAGGTCAAGCCGGCCGATTCTATGTTTCGGGTCCTCAACTTAAAAATGTTGGCTTTCCTTCTTCATTTCGTCATGATTGTTTTCACTACTGCAAACTCGAATCGGCTTAAACGTTCCCTGATCGAAAAAGAGTAGTCAGTCACTTCTCTCATATCGTCCACCACGTACTGAACGCACCGTAAGTCTCCACGCCGCTTGAGTAGTCGCATCAGTTTGTCAGAAGGACTTTTAATCTATTGTACTTTCCTGTGACATGGGGCAAGCCAGCCGAGTTTATACACCGTGTCCTCATGCCTAAAACTGTTGGCCTTCCTCCTTTATGACGTAATATTTATTTCCGTCCACTTCGAATGCAAACAGTTTCATTGTAAAAAAATTAAAAAAGTTGTTCATTTCTCTCACATGTCGTCCATGGCGCACTGAACACACCATTCACAAGGGCGAAACGTCCTCCATTCCTTGTTACTTCGATGCCTGGATCGAGCAGGTTATTCCGTCAGAGGGAACTCCAATCCAATCCATTTCCTGCGATATGGGACAATTGAATGTAGCTTCTTAGCGAGTTTTTTTGGACCGTGTTAAGTGACGCTTTAATTAGCGCTTCGCCCTCATCTGCGCCATCAAGCCAAATTGCATCCCAGCGATCCGTGCAAAAGGTTTCCTCGATTGAGAGATGCCTTGACTTTTCTACTGTAATGATTGACAGCGCGACGGCCAAATTAGTACCAATGGCGATATTTTGGGTAGTCAATGTTAACCAACTCTCCTGCCATTCTCCTACAATGCTTTCCAACCGTGTGAGTTGTGATCGCTGTATTTGGCACGATCGAGGTAAGGTTGTCCTCGGCCATCGCTTTGATCCAAAGCTCGCTTTGGGGATATTTCGAATCTTTCCCTTCAGGACGGTTTGTAAAACAGCAGCCGACGCTTGCATGTGCCTAATCACATTCCATGCATCCGATACCTTCAGCCGAACCGATTCCCTTGATTTAACTATGTCATTGCCGAACAATGCATTCGATTGAAGCATTGTTTGAACGATGATTAAACTCACGTCGGGACCGAGAATGACACAGTCCCTGAAGGACAAAGCCATTCGGCATTATTACGCCGCAGAATTTGACTTGGCAGTCTCGAAATCAGGTGTAGAATGGGGATCATCCACCGGAACGTCCTTTTCGGTTTCCACGAGTTCCAGAAATTGCCACGTGCACTTGGATGATATTCATCGCTAGAAGCGTGAGACTTTTTCTATTCAATTTCAACCAGTGGGGAACGGTATTCTTCCGAAAAGGATGCTTTGGCATTATCGATAGAAACGATCCAAGATCGATCATGAAAACTCGATCATACGGCGGACTAACCAGGACGAGAGAGACGGCGGTGGCTGGTGATTACATGGAATCTATTTTCCCCATCCACTCGAGCAAAATGGGGTTCAAAATTGGTGTCCCTTCTTTTCCCGCCATCGAAAAATGCATCCCAAAAATATTTCTTGTAAAAAATTCCAAGTTATCATCTTCAATTCTGATTCTTTGCGTATTCCCACTTTGTCAGACATAAGTGCATCATTTGTTGCTGTGACGACACAGTCAGAAATAAATTGAATGGGAAGCATATATTGAAGAATTGGGCTAGAGACCAGTTCTTCTAGTAGGTAAGGCCGATGTCATTCATTGAAGGTTGAAGGTTTTCTTTCCATCGGTCCCCTTGCATCTCAGGATATTTCTGGGAGGAATTTGCTCCATTTTCATTGAACAAAAGCTGTGGAGTAATTTGAGTGATGTATGATCGCCGGATCCTCTATAATCTTATCATCCTCGTAACTAACTTTATCGTCATTTTCATTAGCTTGATCTCACAAAGGCTCATGCCGATCGGAAAAGGCGGAGATAGATGCGGCTGTCCACGAGCATGCATCGTCGTTTGTTGATGGATGAAATATTGGTCGGGAGGATCTTTTCTGACGAGCTTGCGTTGGGAAACGAGAGTTCTGAAGATCCTGCTTCGGTGGACTTCGGTCGTAGGTTTATCACAATCGATTCGTAGGTTTTGGAAATTAAATTTGAGTCGTTTCTCCAATCAGTCGGTGGGAAACATATTTCTGAAATAAAAGGGGGGTTTGACGCGTTTGAGTAGGAATAACACGGTTGATTCTCGGACGAGTTCCGTGCGGACTCCCCAAGGTTGCATGGTCAACATCGTGTAATTATGTCGTCGAAAACATGAAATAGAAACGCCTCCAGAACCAAAAATCTTTTCCAGGTTCAAAAATTAATCCTCGTGTTGAACAATATTCGATTCTAATCTTGCGTTTAACCAAGATCAAACAATGAGAGAGTTTAATGGAAAAAAAGTCATCCTGATAACAAAATATAATTTTAATTGGTACTTTTCTTTCAACAACATTTCTACTGCTTATGCTCCAGCTTGCTTAGCACGCATCTTCGAGTTGACACTCTTGATATCCTCCCTCTTGGCCAAAGCACGCTTGTGGCTACCGAGACGCCTCTTGGCAAATTTGTAAACTCTCTTGTCAGCTGAACTTCCTCCGGTTTTGATCATATCGAGAATCCTCCTTTCATACGGGGCAAGACCGGCCACTTCTCTGGCAATTTCACGGCAGAGGGCGGTACGCTTTCCAAGACGCTGTAGACGGAAATGAAAAGAGAAATTTCGAGTCAGTGCCTGGTTTGGATACAGATAGTTTTTCTAAAACAACAATATTATCTCAGTTTCATTCGTTGCATGTTCCATTCCACACATTATAACAAGCCGACCTCATCTCCCCTTTAATTATTAACAGTATGTCCTGGTACTGATTACGGCTTTTGCGCCTCCTCAACTCGATGCTTTGAACATAAATAAACTTATTATGTTGAATACACCTTCAGTATCAACCACCGTCAAAACTCACCCCCTTGGATCGGGCAGGCCTGGCTTTGCGCTCAATAGCGTCAGTTGCAAAACCCTTGTTTGCGCCTTGTGCTAATCCGTTTCTTGCCATGGTTTACAATTGTATTCTTGACAATTTTCCGTTGTGAACGATGGGGTGGATGACTTCGGTGTCGGAAATTTAGAGGTAGTGAAAGTGAAACCATTGGTCTCGGGGTACGAGTACCTGCGAGTACTTTTTCCTGTACACAGTAAAATTGGTACTATGATGGAACGATACTACAAGGAAAAAACATTATTGCAGAGGAATTAATATTTCTTCGCCAGGAATAACGATACCTCCTACATCTTACTTCGTTTTTTGCTTACAAGGCCCCTTTTTTGACCACAGAGTAAAGTACATTATAGTCACGAGCGTCAAGTAATAATCTTCTTAACAACTTTGTCCAAATCCTTTGTGTGAGGTGAGCACCATGGCGGCAGCTGCGGGTGTATCACGACTTGTGGAAAAAGAATATCTCAGCCATCCCAATCCTCCCATTGACGGATTGAGTGTGGGTGCAATGACAGCGATGATGTATAGGGCGGCAATTCAGGCGTTAGCTCATTCAGGGACCAAATGAGCAGCCTTCGAAGGAGTGTTTTGTAATGATTCAAATGAGGCACTGCGAAACTTGCGAGCTGGACAAACGCTGTTGTCGGCTCGTACTGATATCGGTGCAACATTGAATAGGGAGATGTAATAACTGCAGAGTGTCGTGATTATGTCGATTGGCTTCTCTGTTATTAAATTCTTCCACATTGCGGCATATCCATTTTTGTCCATTCAATGCATTTTCATCATCTCTGACGAACAAGCTTGTCCTCTATCGCACCGATGCAGTCAGATCTAAATTTATATTATTTCTAAAATGGCAAACAATAGAGTCACCCGCGCCGGGCGCCATTCATACAACACCAGGTCCAACCGCATCCGACCCATCCGCACTCCTGGAGGAAAAC
Source organism: Conticribra weissflogii (assembly GCA_036940025.1). Taxonomy (NCBI): domain Eukaryota; phylum Bacillariophyta; class Thalassiosirophyceae; order Thalassiosirales; family Thalassiosiraceae; genus Conticribra; species Conticribra weissflogii. The sequence continues at coordinate 20,087 of JALLPE010000183.1, forward strand.
TTGTAGCCCAGAAAATTGTCAAAACCACCAAAGGACCGAAGTGCGCAGACTCGAAAGTGCCCCTTCAAGGAATCAAGCATTTGAAATCTACCGCATACAAGAACCTCAAAAAGCGTGAGAGGACTGTTTCTCGTGCTTATGGTGGAACTGTCAGTGCTGGATGCGTTAGGGAAAGGATTGTCAGGGCATTTTTGTTGGAGGAGCAAAAGGCCGTGAAGAAGCTTTTGGCAGAGAGGGCGAACAAGAAGTAAATGACTCTTTTGGATCGAGTTAAATTAAGTGATATTACTGCAAACTAATAACATAAGTACGACGCATAATTATTTATGGCACTGCTGCTATGCAAACCAAGAAAACAAACTAGGATTGTCAACACGACCAGTTGTGAACGAAATGTTTACTCTGGAATGTTTTGACGATTGTGAATCAAATGCACGTCTTATGATTAGCAATATCATGTCGCATCTTACTGTGGAAGCGCCATCACTACCAATTAGGAGCAATTAGGAGTTAACTTTCCAAGACATGTCTCTAAGGAATTGAAGTGGTGAGAATTCATGGTGTGAAAATTGATAAGTTTCATTCTTTTTTAAGTTATCTTAGTCACGAAAAATTTTTAATCGATCGATAAACGGGGAGCCCTGTCTTAAAACCCAATAATTCAACATTTGACTGGGCTTGACCTGATAATGACACAATGGACATGAAAAATGAGTTATAATTGCAATACAGTGGACGAGTACACTTTTTCCTTCGTCCGCATTCAACACCTCTACAAACTACTTTTAAGACTGACAAGGAAAATTTCTCAAACCATCCGAGACGAAGTTACTATTTCTGCCATCAACCTGAAATCATTTTTCACACGAAAAATTTGACAGTTTGATAGATATTGTGACTGCCTGGCGATAGATACATACACATTCATTAATGTCAGAAGCCCAATGAGCTTTGACAGTAAATTATTACATTTTCAAATTAAATAATTAACCCTTCTCCGGTTTCTAAAAAGTCATGAAAAGAACAGAAATGTCCAAATGACACTGATCTCTAAGATGTAATCAAACAACATTTTTCAGAGTCCTTAGTTGAGGACGTTGGTGCACTTGAGATCCTCAGCAGCCTTGCAAAGACGCGCTGCCATGGATTCCTCTCCTGCGCGGAGCATCATGCGGGGATCGTAATATTTCTTGTTTGGCTTCTCCGGTCCCTCAGGGTTTCCAATTTGTCCCTGCAGGTAGTCGTGGTATTTCGCCTCATATGCACGCACTCCATCCCAGAACGCCCATTGAGTGTCAGTATCAATGTTCATCTTGATAACTCCTGCTCCGATAGCATATTGGATGTCCTCAACAGATGATCCAGATCCTCCGTGGAAAACAAATTTCATTGGCTTATCGTCATCGGATCCGATCTTCTCTTGAATGTATTTTTGCGAGTTGTAAAGGATGATCGGTTGAAGATCAACGTTTCCGGGAGCATAAACTCCATGAACATTTCCGAAGGAGGCAGCGCACGTGAAAGAACCATTGGGCACTTGGGAGAGTTGCTCATAGGCATAGTAGACCTCCTCTGGTTGCGTGTAGA